>CAKALU010067475.1:15054-34654 GCA_916700995.1 Hozukius guyotensis
GGACCGTTTTATAAAAATAACTTTTTTTTAAATCATATTTGCTTCATTTCTACCCACTGCAGCTTTAAAGTTTCACCTTTTTTTTATCCTGTTCAAATTCTATCAACAGAGCAGCATATTAAAGGAATAGTTTAAGATTTTTGAAAATACATTTAATCACTTTCTCAAGAGTGAGATAAGAAAATCGACACCACTCTCGTGTCTGTACGTTAAATATGAAGCTAGAGCCAGCAGCCGGTTACCTGAGTTTGGCATAAAGGTCGGAAACAGCTAGCAGGATCTGCCAACTAGAACCTCTAAAGCTCACTAATTGACACATTATATCTTGTTTGTTTGATCTGTACAAAAGCTGAAGAGTAAAAATGATAATTTGCCATTATCATCAGTCTATTGTTCCTCTCTTCTAACTCTCAGCAAGAGAGAACTATTGTTTTAAGGAAGATTAGCATATTGCACCATAAGGTACGTGTGAAATTTGAGAATAGGAAAAAAGAAAGATAAAAATCTATCTATGCAGTCACATTTCAGATGATCTTCCTCTGGCATTGTTTTGTGTTGAAAAGAAAGTGAACAGGCAGACTTCCAGTAGCACAAAGATGTTTTCTTTGCTGCTGTTTAGGGTGAAACAGCCCTTAATCATTTTCCAGACAAAGCCTGGGATAGCAGCTGAGGAAATGTTCTGCCTGCAAATCTATCACAGATGATCTTTTCAGATGTACCTTGAGACTGAAGAATACAGCTGTATTGACGGGCATAAGACCTACACAAACTACGCTGACAAGCGGGAGAGCTGTGCAAACAGAAGATTAGTGGGGAGATGAAAGAAAGAGGAAGCCGGTTCAGTCGGTGGCTGCCAGCAGACTGCGGCTTCTTGCTACTGTATCCAATGGAGGGTTTGGAAACCTGAACTTCTTGGAATCTGAATTAAAAAAAAATATTTCCCACAATCAATAAACATACAGCAATTTGTTACAGACTAAATATAATTTTGTTTTTTCCTTTTGTTTTGTTTTTAAGTATATATTAAGAGTAGAAGTACAGAACTATGTATTATCAGTTTGTTACGCTTTGTCTTCGGCATGATTAAAAATGAAAATAAAAAGCAAAAGTAGAGCTGAAATGATTAGATATTTTATTGAATCGTCCACTAAAATTACACATAGAAGCATTACTAATCACTGTTGAACAATAAATCTGTTCCATGATGTGACATAGTGTGACAACAAGGTTTGTTTATGTGTTTAAAATAAGCATTTAGTTAAGGTTAGGGAAACGGTTTGGGTTAAAATAACTACTTGTTAAAGTTACAATAATAAACATGTGGTTAGGAAACAACCAAGGTCATATTTATGTCCAACGTTTTCTTGACCTTTCCGTCCACTCCAACCTCCTCCGTACATGGACTTTGCTCTATAACAAAGTCACCTGACTTGACAGAGGCCTTTGTCACTTGAACATAAACAGATGTCCTTTTGGGGCACTGAATGAAACAACAGTCTCGACTGGCCACATCAGGAAACGTATCTGCAACTATTTTGATAATCGATAAATTGTTTTACGCAAAATTACCAAAAAGTCACCACTTGTGACTCCTTAAATGTGAATGTTTGCTCATGACAACAGCGGTTCCCAATCACTGGGCCCCCCAACGGATACCAGGCCTCAGGACACAATATGATGTGGCAATAATAACTTTATGGTCATTATAGGCAATTTTGCGTTAATGACTTTGAACTTGGCCCAGTTGCAGCATTTTTCCTCATCACTCTCTGTCATATCCACAACAACAATATAACTTGATTATGCAAAACAAGCAATTTGAAGATGCCATCTGGGGCTCAGGGAAATTGTGATGGGCATTTTTTTTCACTATTTTCTGACATTTCATAGACCAAACAATTCCTCAAGAAAATAATTGTTAAAGTAAATTACGGAATTATGAAACAAAAATAGTTACAGTTGAAACAAAAATGAAAGAATTGTAATATACAAATAGAAAAATTGGACAATGCAGCTTTTTTGTTCAATTTCTCAATGAAACATGTAGCTAATGAAAAAATGCAAGTGAACTTTTGTGACAATTTTCTGACACTTCACTCTGCATTGTGCTTGTGTGTACGTGTGCGCTTGCCCTTCCCATGACTCGGGAGGCATGAAAGGACACATAGTGGGCTCTCCTGATAGCTCCTCCTCTTTAGTGAGGCAACAAAAGTGCCCATCGTGTTGTTTGGTTAGTTTCGCTGTAACCCCCGCATCCACCGCTCCATCACACAGCAGCCAAACACAAACGAACAAACGCTGTCAGGCAGAGTCGGTTGCTAAACAACCAAGGTAGGCATCCTTGGAGATTAGCAGCATTGCCCTAGGTCTTTAGGACCCCTAGCTGTGCTGTGGGCTGGCCATGTCCTGCCTGCAGAGAAGTGTGACAGAGGGACCTGACAGCTCTGCTGCCTTGCCCAAGGACACGCTGTCACCGCGGCATAATAAGAGCGGACTGAGCGGTCCCCGAACGTCAACAGCACCACGGCCCCCGCTGTACGATTAGAAAGAGCTTCCCAACAAAGAGGCGGCCAACAAAAGGCCCATGTTAAATTAGGCATTTAATTCAACACTCGGTCACGAGGGCAAAGTAATCAGAGGGAAATCGTAAAAACATATTAAAAGGACAAGGAGAGGCAGAGCATCAGATAAGCCCACAGAAATGACTTTTGGCTATGTGAAGAGATACTGAACACAAACTATAGAGCATTCAATAAAACACTGAATGATGAACATACTGTATATTTGGAGCTTGATGAAAAAAGATAATGTTGTAGTGCAACAGTGGAAAAGTATAGAAAATAAACCACCAAATCTGGTCTAAACTCCAAGCTAAAAACGCAGCTATGAGGAGACGGCGAGTTGTCACGCATCTCGGACTTAAAATTATTCTCAGCACATCAGAGAGCGAGGCAGGATTTTAGATTTATAGATTCCTTTCCTCACTCCTTTTTTCCCCCACTGGGCCAGACATAAAAACCTGAATTAAATGTATTTCCAGTGTCGTATGAATGCTGTTTGTGCAATTACAACCACAGCGTAGAACAACAAAGCACGCCACAACATACAAAAATGTAAAATTAAAGCCTGAGTCAGTGGGATACAAGCTGCACTCTGAACCTGGCAACCTGTTGAAACTTGTAATCTCCTGAAGTGTGTCACATTACACAGTGACACTCCTCAGGATGTCAGCGCTGGTCCGCGCCTCGTAGTTGAGGGCCCCGAACGCCTCGGCAATAAAAACATGATATACGACTCAAATTTAAAAAATGACATCAATGAAGTCATCTGGCATGCACCCGCTTCCTCAAATCACAGTCTTATACTGCTCCGTTTGAAAACTCTGAATTTGCAGTTGTTGTTATTTTATGATATAATTACAAGTGTAAAGCTCTGAGGTATTGCAGGGGGGTTAAAGGAGAGCTGCTCTCTCAGCGCTTGTTGAGCAGAGGATAATTATAGGGAGGGAAAACCTCGTCAGAGTCACAGGAATTCACTCTGATTTATTCAAGAGTGAAAGGATTCCTTGTAAGCCTTAAATAAATTTTAATTGCAGTAAGCTGTCTAACACAAGGGACCCCCTCCTCCCTCCCCCCTGAACCCCGGTGAGTTGGGAACTTTGATTAGATTACAAAAAAAAGGGACTGAAGAGGGTATTAAGGTGCCACAGGGGTCCCCATACTCACACAAAATACTTCATCTATATTTAAGGAGTTTTGCGCCAATGCAAAACACACAACGCTAGCATGAAGTCACACACCTACACAGCAGCACAGCAGCGTACTTACACAACGACTGATGTCATATTTCAGCATGTGTTTTATAGGTGTAACGTAAACCTGATTTTATTGACAAACCAGAAAATAATGAGTGTAAACTTGTAAGTGTTGAGTTTAAACACAAACGTAAATTGATAAGAAGAAGATGAAACCTAATTGACGCACTTTGGAATGCGTGTTTCCGATATCCTTTGGGCAAAACAGCCTCCTGCCCTCGTGTCTCACTTGTCAAGTCATGTCGTGGTATTTATTGGTTTGATTCTCCACATTTGCTGTATTTTCTCCTCTTTAAACGCCTTTTGTGTATGTGCATTGCTGCTTTCATGCATGGATGTGCCTTTATGCTTTATTGTCCCTGCTCACTGCTGAAATCACTTATATGTTAACTGTAATATCTTTTACTGTGCATGATAGATATGAATGATAATGATAATGAAGTGTGTCATTTCTGATGTTTCTGACAAAGGATGAGGTCCCTAATTTGGCCAAGAAGTAACACACATGTAACTTTGATTTTAGTAGTAATTTTGTAAGTTCTAAACACTACAATAATGGTCCTCAAGGAGTCTGAGATACTCCGTGTTAAACATGGATTCGCATGTGGTGCCCAATCTCCCTTGGGACCACGGAGAGCAATTTTAAAAGAAAATGTCTTTGTAAAGTTGTACCGCTTATTGTTATTGTTATTTATGAAAAGGCCTACAAAATAGATACATGAGGTATCTAAGGTATGTCGTCTTCTTCTTCTTCTTCTTCTTGTTCTAATCAATGAAGTCTGAGCGGTTGTTTTAGAAAATGATAGAGTGAAAGAATGACAAAAGATTTTCACTTTCTTCCAAACTGGATCAGTTGCAATCGTACTAGTTGACAGACTGAGGCAGTCGCCGCCGTTTTCATCACGGGGCTAAGTCCTCTCTGGACGTCCCTGCCTCTCCGCATGTGTGTGCCCTGGAGAAATGGGCCAGTAAAAGTTTTAAATGAGCACTAGACAGGTGTCGGCAGTCTTTTAGGAAAGACAAATCTGTCCACGCCATTCGATACTTTCCCTGCAAAGTACAGAAGGAAACTGTCTGGGCGGACAGGGAGAAAGATAGAGATGGATGGATGGAGAGAGAGAGGGAGGTACATGTTGATGGGAAATGAATACTTTCTCTTTTTTGTCTTTCTCTTGTTTATTCTCTCTTTTCTGTCTGCTTCTAGGAACAGTGCGGGGATCTACTATTGAGAAAGAGTATAAATCTTAATGTAATCAATCTTACTGCTCAGCGTTATTAAATATTACTGTAAAAGAAGCTACAAACGCCAAAACAAACTCATGCATCACCTATAATATCAAGACTATAAATTGAGCTCACCGAATGAATGACATAAGGGGTGGAGAGTTTGAAATTTTATGTCTTAAAGAAACGCCCTTTCTTCGGGTTCGACCAAGACCCCTGCACAAGTTGCAGCCTGCTGCTCGGCGCTCGGGCCCCGAGGAGTGAAAAGGGCCGATAATTGAGCTGGAAGGAATGGAAGGAGGGAGTAACGTTCCCGCAATGAGTCGAAAAAACAAAACTCCTGCTAATTCTCTGCACTTTTCATCCATCTCCTGCCGATGAAAACTAGAGAGCTTGGGGGGGAACTTCGCCCAAATCTTAAGTATAGTCATTCAGTGTTTCCTGCTTTTCCCACAAGAAAAGAACATCGTAAAGCTCATGCAAGAAACATAAAATATTGAGTCTAGATGATTACCATTCGGATTTAAATGTAATCATAATACAGTCATCTTCTATGTTCAGCTGCCTCTGACAGATATACTATATGGATGAAGGAAAAAAAGGAGGTTTTTAGGCTTATTGCATTACCCCCCAAAACATCACTACCATAAAACATAGACGACAGCCCACCAAAAGAAATATGCAAACACTGAACTCCTTGGAAAACACAGCATCAAAATGTGTTCTTTCAGATTTTTTCTCCTTTTTAACAAGTTTCTTTAAGAAAATTAACTTTATTTTGATTATTTAGTCCATAGCTTATTGGAATGACATGTACTGTATCTCTGTTTTGCTACGCATCTGTCTCTCTGTCTAACTATTAATATTCATATTAAAAACAGAGAATGTCTATTGAAATGTGATTTAAAGTAAGCTTAACCACACCAAGTTGCATGAATTTCACTAAAGTCAAAAGTTGAGGTGGCGATAACTGATGTTCTGCTAAGCTAGTTAGCTTTAGCAGGAGTTTATTTGGTATTTTTCTCTACAATAATTGGATTCAACCACTGCTTCATTTAGTAATGTGAAATAACTAACTGAATTACAAAGATAACGTTTCATTAAAGTGGATTTAATAGACAATAGCTCGGGAAAAATTCATAAGTAGGCCACATTTTAGCCTTAGCTAAGGCTTGTTGTGATATACAGTAGCTCTATAGATTCACATCTGGACAATAATGAAGATTTTACAGAACAGAGAAGACTTTGAAGTGAATTTAAAAATGTAACTGAACACTAGTGTTTTTTTGGTAGCTGTTTTTTAAAGTGACGTCGAAGACATCAAAGTAATCCAGCGTGGACAGAACAGTCTTCTGGATCACAGTCGTTTCACCAAAATGACTGAAAGGTCATTAGTCAAACAGACATGTGGGGATCTGACTTCTACAACCGATTCCTCTCTGTGTGATAGACAAGGCGTTCAATTTAGAGAGGAAAACTCTAATTGAAACTGTGACCTTTGCTGGTCAAGGTGGGATGATCTCAGAGGCGATGGGCCTTGAGGCTAATTGATCTGAGCCTGTCAAAGGTTGTGAGGCAGCTTCTTGTGGTCTCTGATGACTCAGCAGTTTCTCTCAACAAACAGATCATTCTGCAGCAGCAGCAGCTCCATCCTGCAGGGTCACAACCTGCTCTGGACAGGAAACACCCTGCAGGCTCTTAGTCACTCAGTGACTGAACGTTATCTCTCACTGGATCTCTTTCTCCACTTCTCCTTTACTTTTCTCATGTAGATTTAAATGCAGGTTTGTACAGCACATCCATTTATGCAGGTCTAAACATGAAACTGACCTGATCTCAAACATTTATTAATTATACGCCAGTTTACTGTGTGAATGAAAAAACGTACTTAACTGACAACTTATGCTAATTAATCTGAAATATTACATAACAGAATCATGTGCATAAAATGTCAGAAAATATTGAAAAATCCCCATCACATTTTTCCTGAGCCCAAGGTGACGTATAAACATTTTTTTTTTTTCCCAACTGACAATAAAAACCCAAATACACAAAGTTTATTGGACAAAAAATTATAGAAATTCACCAAATGACGATGATGTCATTTGTCATCATCAATTGTTAAAATAGCTGTTGATTAATAATAAACTGATCTACTACTTGTTTCAGTGCATTCTGTAAAAAGTTATTTTAAAAGTTTTTTTTAATTATTTTATTTGTTACTTTACTTATCTGGAGTTTTTTCCTCATATATTTGACATTTTTAAGTTTGTAAATTAAAGTTTTTAAATCCACAGAGAGAAATTCTTTGCGTTTGATCAGTAAATTGTGAGTAAAACTAATTATGCAGAGATGCAAATTAGCTTTAATTTGAATGTAGTTGTCAAAGTTTTAGATGAACTGGGTTTGATAAGTTTAAGTCAATCACACACAAAGGTCTAAATGTATTTTTAAAAACTATCAATATTGAAAAAAAGTATCTATATGGGTCATAAAAATATCCACATTCAAGTATTTGAAATGAAATTTCCTCCAACAAACTCTTGTTAGGAAATATCACTCTATATTGGGGGGATATATATTTAGCTGAATATCCTTGGTCGTGTGCAAAGAAAAGGGTAAGTTCGGCAGAAGTTTGGGCTCAGATTGTTCAGCCCTCCCGATGAGATGCTCAAGAACGCGGCACCAGAAGAAAAGAGGAAACCAAGAGGAAGAGCAAACCACAGGCGTCTCTGTGGAAAGCCTTAACCTGCCTCTGGCTTGATCCCCTCCACAAAGGAGAGCTTTGATGGGCTGATGCGCCGGCTTGTAATGAATATCACCGACAACATCTTCACACCTCCTCCTACGCACCGCTGAAACGACACAATGACTCTGTCAACAGATGCTCTGTTGTATAAAGGAAAGCCTGTAAGAAGTGTGTCCTTCTTCAGATATACATGGTGCATGCATGAGCACTCTTATAGATACACAAACAAATAGACTCCCAGCATGTGTTCTTGTAAAAACATAAATATATTTAGGACTTTTACAGGAACTTTTCACTCCTACAAGTCTGTATATGTGCTGCTCTGCCTTGCTGCCGGCCTCTCTTTACAGCTGTAATTGCAGATGTTGGATTAATTCACCTCGCTTTGTACTTAGACGCAATCATCCTCCCCTCGCTTCCTTCTCTGCTCACGTGAGGCTTCTTAATGGTCGAGGTATTTTTCAACCGTTGGCACGAGTGCTGCTACTCATTATTCCAGGCAGCTGTTACTGCAGGGTAACCTCAGAGCTCACTGACCTGTCAGAGAGGGCAGCTTCTTAACTTGAGATCTTCATTGACACTGAGCATGTGCAGATAACAGCCGGGTCACCCTCCTCCACCGACACTTGTGGCTCTTATGGGGCCTTTGCAGTGCTCATAAGGTCACTGTGGTCATTTCTATTGGCTGCTGTCTTGCTTTTGGCTTTTTTTTTGAGTTTTTCCGAGAGTTTTTGTTGCTAGAATGAAACTTCCCACAAAACATCTGTATTTCATCATTCAGTGAAGCAATACTCGAAAAATTGTGTTTGCTTGAGTTGTTAAAAATGTATTACAAGAAGCACTGTGGTACTTCCTGGTACGCTGGGTGAAGGCGTCAGTATACTTCAAACAAAGTGTTTGACGGATGGCCTCACAGCGCCTAAAACCCCCTCCCCATACTCCTTTTTCGATGTTGACAGTATACGCTGGTATCTGACTCATTACATGTGATTTATGCTCATCATATCCAAGAGGGTGGCGAGTGTTCGCACGGTCAAAGTGACATCACACCATCAGATACGGCCGTTCGCGGGGTTTCCGTGCGGCAGGTTTTCACTACGTGGATGAGAAAATGGAGAACTTTGAGGAGCTTTGAGAATGTCGGAGAAACCTGCACAGTATAAAAGATGCAACGTTTCCTCGTCATGATTCCACGTTAGCTCGCGTCCGTGCGACCGACCTTATGGAAAGTATAACCGAGGCTTTACTCTTTCTACTCTACATACCCTACATGTTGTATGAACTAGATCGTTTGAAGCTAGCCCGGCCTTTAGGTGCGTACAATGCGACTACGAAATCCTGGATTCAAATCTGGTGTAGGATATTTATTGCCTGTCATCAGTTTTGGTCTCCCCAATCTTTCCTTGTCAAACAAAGCAAAAACACAGTCTTTTAAATACAACGATTAATTCTATGATTGCACATCTTATCCTCATGTCTGGTCTTTTCTGCTGGTTGGATCAGAATGACCTTAGGCTATCTCCTCTTTTTAACAAAAGCAACTTGTTCCGTGAGAGGCACAATTAAAGAGTGGGAGGCAGGAAGATTACACACAGGCTTTATAGGCACCTCCAAATGACTCAAGAGCAGACTATCCAACAGCTGGTAAAATTATCCACCATTGTCACGAAACACTCAAAGCCAATCTTTGCCCTGTAATGTACACACCTCTCCCTCTTCCCGCTAGGTTACCTCTGCGGGGGTCATATAAAGTCGAAGGGAGATTGAAAATAGTTCTGACATTCGGCCAGAGGGAAAAAAAGCGTTCAGTCTGGCTGCTGTCAGAATAGATGAAGCCACAACAGTCTTCAAAAGTCAGCAACATCAAGCACAGTAGATTAGTGCGAAGGAGTTGGGTAATAACTTTAACACATGACATCTTACCACTTTCCATCACGTATGCAACTTCAAAGGGGGAAATATGGTATTTATTGATGGGCCCATAATTCAGTTCTCCTCTAAAGCAGGTCAGATTTCATTGGACAGGGCAGGGAGAATATAAACCAGATGATACGAGGCCTGGGCCCCAACTCTGGCTGAGCTTTCACTTTAGGCCTGCAGGTTGCCGGGTCGAATCCTGATGGGGGAGAGCCCCATCCTCCCCGGATCATGGGGCAGAGAGAAAAACAACCTCTCGACCAGTGGTGACGTATCCCCACATCCCTATCACATGAGCTCAAGAAAACCTTCATCAACACCACCTGTCATGTTCCAAGTTTGTTCATTTCAACAGATTTAAAAAATCTTTTCATATTATTTTCAGTGTTGGTCTGGTTTGCATTCCTACACTGAGTCACAGAAGCTGGATGCTTCAGCCAATTATTGCATTTAGCTAATTATTACAACTGTTTATCTACAAGTATCTAAGTATTTAAACTGTTTTTCTATTACTTTTAACTATTTCAATGGTTTAGCCATTGCTGTAGGCTAATTATCAAAATTGTTAAAGTGTGTAACAGTGTGTAACAATTAGGGGAATCTATTAGTAGAAATGGAATTTAATATTAATAAGTATGTTATTTTTCTTATATAATCACCTGAAAATAAGCAGGCTGGTCTAATACACAGTTCGTAGCTGTACCTACGAAAAGTAAAGCACTGTAATTCGTATATATCCCACAAAATCAATTTGTGTGTAATTAACGTAATCATGAACCAGGAAGTATAAATAGCAGCGAACGCCACGTAGGGAGGAGGTCGGGGTGGATTGGTGGGTCAAAAAATACCGGACTTTCACCCAGGAGACCGGCGTTCATGTCCCCATGTGAAACCACAAGTCAACGTTGATTCATTTGTCTCGTAAGCTACGTACTTAAGTAACGCCACTGCTGGAGTTATTTTTAAGCCAAACCACGATCCTTTCCTAAACCTAACTAAGTAGCTTTCTTGCCTAAACCTAAGGAAGTTGTTTCCTGTGGAGACGGAAGTTTATTTTGAAAAGCCTGTATGTATGTAACGAGCGTAAATTGACGTGTGTTGCTGGACATTTGTAGGAAAATTAACGAAAAAGGAGGAATAACTTTTTCATAAGATATCATACGAACCATTGTATGAGGATACGTTGAAATAAGAATCGTTGTGTTTTTGTTACCTTAGAATGAGCCGTTTATATCTACATAGGGAGCGGGTCCTCTTCACAGAGTCCGCCATGTTTCTACAGTAGCCCAGAACCGCTTAGGCCGGAGTCGCTAACATTACTCGCTGCCGTCGCCGCCGCTTTCTCTCTCTCTTGCTTCACCACTCTCTTCCCTCGTACACACACACTCTACGCACTGGCTCTGAAACAAGTGGCCTACGCTACTCTTACAACAATTGGCTCTGGACTTCTATGCCCACTTGCCAACTAGTGTTCATGCACTTTCAATTGCAAAACGTGTCTTAAATATGTGGATATATTTCTGTGATCAAATGATCTTTTTATTTCTTTTAAATTAGTTGAGCTACTCCACAATCTTTCCAAGTGCCCCCTGGCAGCTGCAGAGTTACCCGCTGGGGTACAACCTCTGGTTGGGCATCGCTACTCGAGACAGTGTTTATTAAAATCACTCCTTCCAAGTCTGACACCTTCAAACTAGCAGCTCAAGCTTGGAATCAAATCTATTTCTCTAGCACTACACTAACACTACAAGAAACACGTAATGTGATTATTTTTACCATTGCTCAGCCTTTTTATACCATAAACAGGCAACTGGTTTTCTCAATTCTGTAGTGCAGCATATGTATTTTGACCCACCAGTTACGTATTTTACTCAAAACACACAGCCTCCAACACATGACATGCAACACGTGACTGCAGAGAGGAGGGCAACAGGCTTGTGTGAGCCATCCGTCCCATCTCACTCTGCAAACGCCAAAGGGATTTCCACAAAGCAAACACTGGTTAGCCTCGCTATTTAGTGTGGAGAGCCACCGCAGCCAACAAGTTCACTTCCAGAAAATAGCTCAGTCTGCCCCTGATAGGGCAGCAGTGTGTGTGTGTGTGTGTGTGTGTGAGTGTGTGTAATCCTTATGATTCTGCATTGGCCCAGATAGCTGAAGCAATGCATAATTCGCTGGCAGAGATCCAAACTGGATGTGGTTTGACTCTTTGCTGTAGATTTTCTCCCAGAGGGGGGGATGGTGGTTTGACTATCAATTACAGTGGCTGGAGCCCGGCAATCTGAGATCCTCTGTGATTCATCCATGCTATGCCTGCACGCTTGACTGCTATTCATGTTCTCTTGCAATAATCACCAAACAGATGAAAAACAAACCTTCACATGTCTGGTGTTGTCATTTTGTTGCCTGCTGTCAGTTGTTTCATACCGTTAACGACATCTGTGATCAGCTGTAAAATTTTAAGAATGACAGACATCAGGAAGGAAGAATTTAAATGAAAGCAAGGCCAGTTTTTTAACACACTGTAAAAGTTATTTTTGCTCTGTAACTGTTTAAATGCAGCTGTTTGTGATGTACTTTGCATTTCTGAGCCCTATGGTTTTGTACTTTTCCCACAGATAAGAGGACGTGATGTCATGCCGACATATTTCCAAAGCAGTTTTGATGCAGTTTGATAGAGCACTTTTCAGCAACCTAAAACATCTGCATTACGTGTCACGTTTATCCTTCAGAACCAAGCAGAAGGAGCTTTTGTAGGGACACATTTTTTTGCAGTGATGCTCAACAAACAGTAAGAAAGTCATTGTTAAAAAGGTAAAGACGCCAACATTAGCCTCAGTATGCCATAAGACATACTGCGATTTGAGTGATGGACGGGGCCACAATCATAGAGAGGCCCCATGTTCACAAACTCAATGTAGTTTTATCCTTTATTTGGATTAAAGCAACAAATCTACCTCTGCATCTACTACCTGTGAAGTGGGCGTAGAAAAAATCATCACTGTCCCTGAACGAATCAGTAGCAGTAGAGCTCCGCTCACTAGTGACTGAGAACACCGTTATCATGTCAGCTGTGACACACGTTACTTCCTCACTAAAAGTCAAGTCAAGTCAGTTTATGTAGCACAGTTTAAAAACAACCCGCAGTTGATCAAAGTGCTTTAAAGGAAAAAGTGCAGAAACTGACTAATGACGCAAACACGCATATTGATATATCTAAAACACATGAAATGCTAGAGAAAATAAGTGGGGTTTTTAGCCTGGATTTCAAACATCTGATGGTCGGGGGCTGATCTAACATCTACAGGGAGGCAGTTCCACAACTTGGGCTCGGCGATGGAAAAAGGAACGGTCACCTCGAACGACTATCTGGGATGGAAAGCAGCAGCTTATCAGACGACCTCAGTGGGGATGTAATAGGTCACTGAGATATGCTGGAGCTAGTCCATTCAAAGCTTTAAAAAGGAAAAGGAAAATCTTTTAGTCAACTCTAAATTTCTTATTAAAAGACTGTAAAAGCTTAACAATCATAATCTGATAACTCAGAGGTTGCTGAGCTATTGACCTTATAAACAGTTCTGGTATAGGCTATGCAAAAGGAAGCAAGTGTGTCCTGCAGATCAACATTTTCTGCTCCCAGTATACTTTACAAAATACTGAGTTTATGACATGAAGCTTTAAGTAATGTTACAGGGAAGAAGAACATATAGTATAGCACATACATTGCATCAAGGCAGAAGTTTCTGAAGAGCTGAGCAACTCGTCACAGTGGAATCGAACTTCACCCTATATTAAGCCTAATTGCTTCGTATCAGTATTGCTTCAATTTACAGTCTTTCATATCATCAACTACTACGTAACACCATTTCAAGATAGGAAACAACAAATAACTGAAATAATGACAATTATCTTATAGTAAAAATGACTGTTAACATGTCTCTAGGTCTATTATCAGATTTCTCCTTTTTTTAATTGTTTGTATATCACAAAATATCGGATTTACTTTATTGTGATGAAGTGAAATCCTTTAGCCACGTAGCTGGGTATTTTCCGTGCAAGCACCCACGTTCACACCGCTCATTAGAGAGCAGGGAGTGAGTAACCCCCAAAGAAATGTCAGTATCTGCTCTGTGAAACAGTCATTCATGAGACATTCTTTGATTCCTCATTGGACAAATTGATATGCAGCGAATAAAAGAAAGACTTACACGCACACATTACACAGAGCTTCCCGTTAGTGTACTGGCCTCTCATTGTGCAGCTCAGCCATCTGTCTCTCAGCAGTAGGTCCTTGTTACCTGTTGTACTCTTTCTTACCCCGCTCATTCACCAATCCAATCTCAGTGCCAGCACTCCCTTTCACCATCTCGTTCAGCGAGGGGTTCTCAAAGACCATTTCTCACAGAAAGAGGGATCCAAGTGTCTTGGACTTTGACAAAAACTAGAAAAGGGGAGCCTTTCTGTGCTGCTTGTTTAAAGTATTAGTTATTAAAACTTACGACCTTTCTGATTCTTCAGGATTTTTTGATCTGTATGAAGTTAAATAAATGGAGAAACTGAATTCCTTAAACCCTCTAAGATTTCAAATGTAAGCCACATCACTGTCAGAGCCTTTGGCGATGGGCGAGGTGGATATTGAGGGCGATGGGGGACAGATGCTTCTCCTTAGAGCATGGGGAGGGGGGGTTCGCCCGTGGCCCCCGCTCAGATGAGATGCTAAGTTTACGTTGCACCAGTCTGCAACAGTCTTAGAAGTCAGTTGGATGTCCAGACATGTAGCATATGGAGCTAGTTAGAAGCAGAGCCGCGAGCCTCGGGCCCTTTCTGTCTCGGTACGGGACCAGCGCTGAGCGGTCGCCTCAGTGAGACGTTTTCCAATCGCTGCAGGCAGCATAAAGCTTCAAAGATTACAGTCAAAGTTTATGTTTCTTGGACGTGAGAACAAAAAGCTGGCATCCAATAACGATGAAAGGATTCCTGAGAAGGTGAATTACCCACTAAAGCATTAAAGTGTGATGAAAACTCAAATGAAAGTTAATATTTAGGTTTAATTTGGTGGCTGTTTGTCATTTATAAGCATGTTGTTTGTATTATGTATTAAGTATGGACATTCATTATGACAAAACTGCATAATATACACACTCAGGACATGTGTTTTAGGTGGCTTTGTCCACTTGGTCAAATACTTAATCAACGTTTTTCTTTACTTAGAGCTGATTTCCATTTCAGCAAATCCAATAAACATCTTTCTAAAAAACTAAGCAGCTGTTTGTGTGAGACGGTCTTTCTAATGACCCTTAGTTAACTTTGCACTTGATGCAGTCATTATCATTGAATAACAGGAAGTTAATTTTCCTGTTCCTAAACTACCCAACCTTTTCTGACCAATGACCCCTCAGAATAAGGGGTCGCGGCCAATTATAAGCAAGCTGCTAATGGTGCTTTAGTGAGTCCAGATGTTGTTAAACTCACTGAACAGAGTAAATGACCACAACAAACTGGAACAGAGTCCGCAGTATGAACACAAAGAAAAACATTGTCTGGCTACAACATCAGAATGTGTTTCATCTGGTGCTTTTAAATTAGTTTCTTACGTACTGTAAAATGCGACGTTGCTTAATATGCCGCTTTGAATTACACAAGATTTTATTAAGTCAATGTTTTTGACAGTTGGCTTTGGTGAGTATTTTCTCATTTCAACAGTTCAGCCCAGTTTCTACTTTAAAGTGACCATTTGGTTTGGATTGTTTAAGTCCATCTTCATACAATACTCACACGCAACATGCAAATTTAAAAAGTCGCTGGTCTCTAAACACTTTGAGTACATCTTTTCACAGAACATGGACTTTCTTCCTAACACGAATAGAGATTGATTCATGGTCTGGATGGAGAAATTATTACAGAGACCAGTAACTCTTAAAACTGCATTAATTGATTTTTTTGTAAGTCCAACATTTACTGTTTTTGATCTTCACCAACTCCAGAGGGAAATATCTGACTGTTTAGCTCATAGAAATAGAATAGGAGTAGAACGTACATTCCCATTCGAATCAACGTAGCAGGATGGTCAGAGCGGCGGCCATTTTTATAACCAAAACCAAAACAATGATCTGTAAGATGTGAAAACGCTCCGTAGAGCTGAAGGGAACTGCAGCGTTGGGATATAATCGTTTGTAGGATCGAGCGACCCCTTTCACATTACACGTAGTCTTTTGACACTTAATATAGTAATATTGATTAGTGCAGCTTTACGCCATATGAGTATTGTATTAAACTAGATTTGAAAAATTATGAACCCATCTTTAAACGGTACAGTTTGTAGGATTTGGCGCCATCTAGTGGTGTGGTTGCAGATTGCAACCAACCGAGTACCCCTCCAATCACTCACTCACTCCCTTTCCAAGACTGCAGTAACGTGAGCCGCCGAGTGCATAACCGTGGTAACGCCTTTCTCAGAGGCCATCCTTACCATAATAACACTACTTTAGGAGCAATGGAATTTAGACAGCGGCTGGCGGTACCACGGTTTTGCACACTGCAGCTCACTGCAGTTTCACAAGCGTGTCAGAACTACGGTGGCCTTCAGGTAATGAAAAAAAGCGAAAGGCTCTCTCTAGAGCCAGTGTTTGGTTTGTCCGTTCTGGGCTACTGTAGAAACATGTCGGAGCAACATGGCGGACTCGCTCCCTATGTAGATAAGAAGGGCTCATTCTAAGCTAACGAAAACAACGATTCTTAGTTTCAGGTGATTATACACTAATGAAAACATAGTTATGAATATTATATTCCATTTCCCCTTAAACGTTACACAATGTTTAAAAAGAGCCAGCTATGCCGCCCCTGTTTAAACGTGAGTTCTTCTTACAGTATGTTCCTATTTCCATGTACTGGGTGGGTTGTTGGGTGTAGGAGCTTGGTGGGAGTAAACTTTCTGTCAAAACACCTTCTTTCCAGCTCAACAGGAAGAGAAATGAGAACATGGCACAGTTTGTCTTGTTTCTGTCTAAACAAACATTACGTTTTCAGGTTTGTATATTTTAGCATTAAAAAGGCGACACTGCTGCAGACACATTCATTCTGGGCTGTACGGTTGATGTTTTAGCCATCATTTGGAATGGCACATAGAGACACATTTCATATTGATGCAGTAAGTTGTGTAATGACTCCCGCAGGGTGTCTGGATATAGTCAAGACTCAAGCAAGAGATGTGTACTCAGGGTGCAGTTTATAAATTCTCTCATTGCATAATCTACAAATCTCCAGTGGTTTAATAAAAAAGATTGAACTAAAAACATTATATGTTTGCCATGCAAGAGATTTGTTTCTTACTACAGAGCTGCTTCTTCTTCTCGGGTTTTGGGTTTTAGAGGGTAGTCCATGAACAATTTATGTGCTCTTTTGTTTGTTTACTGTGGTTTGCCAGTCATAAAAATAAAGTCAGCTGAAGGAATCTCTCTTGCTCGTGTTCCCTCTTTCTCTCCCGAGTTTTTCTCTCGCTCTCTTGGCTGGCTGTCAAACCCTTCGAGCCATTTGGACCGTCACACCCACCCTTGGCCAGAGCTGAAATTAATTGCTGACTAAAAAAGTGCCTAGCAACTCCCTCGCTGCGCAGCAAATATACATCAACAGGTTGTCTCTTGTGATATCAGGCGGGTTACCGCCACTGAATTAGAAGAGCTGACACCAGTAAATGATACACCGCTAGAGGAATTTACATGACATCACTGGGTAGAGGTGCAGCATTGACAACAATAAGAGGAGATAATATACAGTGTACGCGACGAGACTACAGGTTTGTGGTACTGCATCAGTAATACACATGATTATCACTTCCTTTCATTTTTTGGCAACACGTCTGGTGCAAAAGCTACATTCACGGAAGTTATCATAATTGCCACTTTCTGACTTGTAAATACTGTTCATGTCAACATCCAAGAGGCACAGCTAGGATTTTCATTTTTTTCCCTATCAAATACAGAGATAATGTGCAAACTAGGGCTGTCAAAGTTAACATGATAATAACGCATTAAAGCAAAGTCGTCTTAACGCCACTAATTTCTTTAACGCATTAACACAACTTGCAATGTTTAGGTTGTATAACGGGCTGAGTGAAGATACTGGTATCATTTGAAACTAGAAAACCAAAGGAATCCATTGGTACCAACCATGTCATAGTAGCTTGTTGGGAAGGAGGCTAAATAACGCTCCAAACTTACGCTACATTTTGGCGAGGAAAAACTGGCATGGCTATTTTCAAAAGGATCCCTTGACCTCTGACCTCAAGATATGTGAATGTAAATGGGTTCTATGGGTACCCACGAGTCTCCCCTTTACAGACATGCCCACTTTATGATAATCACATGCAGTTTGGGGCAAGTCATAGTCAAGTCAGCACACTGACACACTGACAGCTGTTGTTGCCTGTTGGGCTGCAGTTTGCCATGTTATGATTTGAGCATTTTTTTTATGCTAAATGCAGTACCTTTGAGGGTTTCTGGACAATATTTGTCATTGTTTTGTGTTGTTAATTGATTTCCAATAATAAATATATACATACATTTGCCCACTCCCATGTTGAGAATTAAATACTTGACAAATCTCCCTTTAAGGTACATTTTGAACAGATAAAAATGAATCATGCGATCAATTGCGATTAAATATTTTAATCGATTGTCAGCCTTAGTGCAAACAAACCTAGATTTTTCATGTCACCTAAACACCATCTTTCAAGATTATTTAATTTAATTAGTAGTATATAAAGACAACTTTTAGGAGACAATGTTTGTCTGATGACTCGAATGCTTGCAATTCTTAAAATATAGGAGTCTTGCAAGCTACCTTCAATCTCTGACATGAAGAAGTGCTCATTACCGCAGTTTTTGCGTCACACTTCCTGGAAATCAATTCTGCTGCTTCTGTTAACCATAGTGTATATGTGTTCCTGTTATTTTTATTTGCCTGTACAGTTATGCTAATATATAGATCGAGATAAATATTTCCAGACTTTTAGTGTAAGAAAGTCATTCATCGTTGCCAACCTCATCAACATGCCTGCATGTCCCCTGCAGTCTGCTGAGTGCACAGGAAAGCTCACAGTAGGAAATTGAAAACTTACTCACACAAGTCGGGGCGGCGGAAATTAAAATAATGAAGTCAAGCGTTCGGAGGCCCAGATTCAAAACCTGAAGGCGACTTTTTTATTAACCTGCATCTTTGGTCGGAGGAACGCTTATGAAGTGCAGCTGGAAAACAGTCCCCGAGGCAAAACATGTTTGAAATGGACCGCGACATCCCTCTCAGTTACTGTTTTCTTTTTCGACCACGTTTTGGTTTCTCGACACGCTCTGTTCTCTATACGATACAGTGTATGTGGCAAATGGCTCTGCTGTTTGCACGACTTCCGTGTTGGTTTTGATGTTGTTGCACAATATGTACCATATTTCTAGATGCATAAAAATAATGTCTCAGTCTCTGATTCAAACACCGCAGGAGGGTTCAGTCTTTGTTCTGAAGTCAGCCCTATAAATGCTGAAAGCAGAAATTCCTTCTGTGATTTTGTGCCTCTAATTTTCCCTCAAAAGACAACATGCATGTCATGACAGTCTTTTCTTATCTTCCCATCTCTTGCTGGTGCTATCTTCCACTTATGGCAAAGAATGTCTGCTGCTGTGTCAGGGTGTGCAGGCGGAGGCCGCATGAGCGAGCAAACAAGCAGAAAAATGAGCTGACATGAAACAGAGATGACTCCTAACCGCCTCAGGGCTCAGATTGTTCACAAGTCAGCTAATTTCAAGGTTTTGTTATCAGAGATGTGACTGTTTCTGTTAACCAAAACATTTTCATACAAGTAGCTGGGTATCTGACAAATCAGTACAAAATAAATAAAGCATATTTTT
>CAKALU010067476.1:0-11970 GCA_916700995.1 Hozukius guyotensis
ACCAAGATGGCGACGGCCAAATACCAAGATGGTGATGGTCAAAAACCAAGATGGTGACGGCCAAATACCAAGATGGCGACGGCCAAATACCAAGATGGAGACGGCCAAATACCAAGATGGCGACGGCCAAATACCAAGATGGAGACGGCCAAATACCAAGATGGCGACGGCCAAATACCAAGATGGTGACGGCCAAATACCAAGATGGTGATGGTGACGGCCAAATACCAAGATGGCGACGGCCAAATACCAAGATGGTGACGGCCAAATACCAAGATGGTGACGGTCAAAAACCAAGATGGAGACGGCCAAATACCAAGATGGTGACGGACAAAATATCGAACTCCAGGCTTCAAAACCATAAGCCACAAAGCTATAGGCGACTTCCCGGTGACTAAGTCCACTTCTTCTATACAGTCTATGCTCCCACCTAGCAGACATATTTTGTTCTCGGTGGAGATGATGAGAGGCTGTCCAACTTCTTACCAAAGCTTCCTGGCAGAGCACATCCACGCTGACCCTCCTCACTACAAATATATAAAATCAGGGCCCCCTGACCCCTTGGGCCCCGGGGCCAGTGCTCATGCATGTAATAAACTGAACTATTCCTTTAACAGAGGGTTGTGTAGAAACGTTTGTGTCAGATTTGGGCCTAAATTAATGATCAACAGGACAAACTTATAACAATGCAAAATCACAAGAAAGGCATTTTTTGTCAAACCAGTTCAGCTCCGGGACAAGTCAGATATTGCTGGTGTTTGAACTCAGCTTTCTTTCTAACTGCTGCTTTTGAAGTCTGTACAAAAGGATAGCCTTGTACTTTTGGGACCTGTACTTTGTTTGACCCCTCTGGGCCCTAAACACTGCAGATGTGACCACAAGACAACACACTGCTAACGTGGATAGCGAGCCGTCCCGATGCACGACTCTCCCCCACACAGTTGGACCGACTCGCAGCTACCATGTGGCGAACACCTTACCACAGTCCACACATCCATCAAGTTTACTGTAACTTGTTCTTGGGCTACGGTTTGTTTTTCCACCTCTCACTTTTTTGCCTGTTTCTATAAACATTGGTGGATAAAACAGCTCTAAGTGGTATTGGGGAATTGTTGCCGTGTTACTGTGGCTCAGTTGTCAGCGCTGAATCCCTTAAGATGTTGGCTGAAGTCATAGCAACACCTGTAGCCTCACATGCACTGTTAATGGGGCCTTATTTCATCTGCGTTGATGTCACCGGGTACTTTTCCAGTAGCGGTGGACGATTTCTCAGCAGCATCTGAATGGAATCAGTTCAGAGATGCATCCGTGTCAGTTCTCAGAGAGAATGAGAATACACAGCTATCCATAAAAACACACACTCAAGGTTTGTTTTACTCCATGGGATCAGCTCCTAATTACAGTGAATCTGTCTCAAGGTCCTGATCTTTCTCAGTCCACCTTCCCACAGACTATGCCCCCCCCCCCTCCTCTCTTCAGCAGGCTCTGGAGAAAGTGCAGCCTCACTGCCAAATCCAACAAAGTCATTTCCTGTCGTTTCCTGTAGGGAGGAAAATGACCAGGGCTAATTTTAGACAGGACTTGTAGAGCTACAAGAAGCAAGGTTTCTGCTCTGAGGGGGGATGGCTGTGAGTGGAAAAGCATTCATGTCACTGAACCTGCTGCGTGATTGAAAAAAAAAAAAAATCAGTGTGAAAATGTTCTAAGGAGGTGCAGCCATTTTCCCACGAGCTAGCTCGGTTTTCAGTCCGTTTTTTCTCACAGTCTTATGACACAGCCACACATTTATGGTGCAAAAATAAAAACTAATGCCACATGAACTGACATACTTTTTTTTTTTTAACAGTTCTTTATTGCAATAGTGCACATACAAACACAACCTATACAAACAAATGAGTCATGAAAACAGACAATGTCAGAGCCAAGGGGAATCCTTTAAATAAAAACATTAAACAAAGAGCACAAAAATAAGGGTTTAGAGTGGCTACATTTGGATTTATGAATATGAAACTTTGCTAGAATTTTGATCAAATGTATTATATATAATTCTTTACATTTTTTACTATTGTTATTGTAGAAACCAAACAGTACATTATGCCAGTACAACAAAAAAAATCAGAGTCAATATTATCAGTAACATAACAAGACACATGATCCTTCCAAAATGTGTTGGTGTCTGGACATTGCCAGAACAGGTGCAGCATTGTTTCTGGAGACATTTCACAAAAAGAGCAGTCAACACATATGTATTTTTCCAAATTTAAGAAGATAATGACTTGTAGGATAATATCTACGTAACATTTTAAAATACACTTCCCTTGTTTTTTTGGTAAGAAGATATTTGTATGGAATATTTCCCCAGTTTAAATTATCAACAAAACTAGACCAATAGGATACAGCAGAGGGGGCACTAGTAATCTTTTTTTTTTTTTTTTTTTTTTAAATGAATGTATATTATGATTATTTTTTCTTGAAGTAGTAGTCAGACAAATTGTACCCACTGAAGTGATCCTAGGGTCAAGTTTCGGTAAACAAACTAGTCTTTCTACTCCTTTTAGGAGAATAAGAATTCCAGAAGGAATAGCGTCCATAACTGTGGTGAACTCCTTTGGGTTAACAGGAATACCAAAAGTGTTAAGGAATTCAGAGTAGCTCAACAAAAGCCATTTGCATTAATCAATTGGTTAACTAAAAGTGTATTATTGTTAAACCAGTTTGTATAGAATAGGGATTTATTAACTCCGCCAAGGCCGAAGGCCTAGGAAGGAGGTTATGTTTCACTGGCGTTGGTTTGTTTGTTTGTTTGTTTGTCCGTTAGCAGGATTACTCCAAAAGTCTGCGATGGATTTGAATGAAATTTTGTGGAGGGGTGGGGTGTGGCACAATGAACAATCTATTAGATTTTGGCGTTGATGATGTGTGACCCCGCCTCCTTCTGAGAGCAGAGAGATACGTGTGTGGATGTGTGTGCGGGAGCTGCTTGCCGTCCGCGGTGAGAAAGAACCAAGTTGTAGATGACGGGATGACAGACAACGTAGCGTAACGTTATACAGACATAACAAGGCTGCCGAATGAGAGAGGCATCCGCCGATACGTTACACGGAAACACACCGTGTTAATAATAAGCCGACCACCTCACGTAACCGCCAGCTGTGAGCTGTGATCTGTTTTTAAAGTCACGTGTTGGCGGAGGTCTGCGCTCTCCGAGTGCAATTCTAGTGTTTGAATTTAAAATGCCGATTATACCAGATGAAACACTTATGGGGAGAATGAACTGACATGAACTGAGGTCATCCATGCTATTTCCAAACACCTACTTCTGACAGGTCTGTTACTCCCCATGACCCCTCGTCTCTCTCTCTCTCTGTCCACAGACTCTGACAGGCAGCCGTCCTCCGCCCAGGTACACCTACGACCCCTCCATCTTCGCCTTCCGCTCCTTGAGCACAGTGCCCCCCTGCAGCCCGCTGACCCCGTCCGAGGATCCTCCCTGCTCATAAAGGAAATTCATCCACCGCCAGATAATCCTCTCCTCTCCCCAACTCTCCCTCTCTTCATTCCCAGACGGCTGCTTTTTATTTTTATTTTTTTGCGGCTTCTGCAGCGAGACCAACGAGTGACTGTTCTGAAACTGACCGCTATAGAAAGACGTTGGTTTGACGGTCAAACTATTGCACACTCAGGTAATCCCACCCCTGTCACTTTGATCATTGTTCTCCACACGAAAAATCAGCAGGAACACATTTGGAGAATAAAAAATGGCCTAAACACAACATTTCTAAGGATACTTCAGGTATTGCATATGTATAGCTGTCTCTGAAAAGATCCTGCGATCGGAGGAAGAACGATCATCAAGAAACAAACACGGACGGTGGATCGGAGGTGGTACAAAAAGGGACAAGGCCAACCGTTTTGAAACCTGAATTTAGTCGTGGGTTGGATCAATATTCAAGGGAAATAATGCATGTAAGACAATCAAATGGTTCCAAGGTTTCTTCCTTTGATGTGATTACTGGACATCTTGTAAGGTTCTTGGTAACTTTCTCTAGTAAACACGGCGAGGCGAGTCATCCGATATCTTGTTATTGTTGAGATAAAACATAGACAGTGGTCACATTCGTCCGTCTGAAAATACTACTTTGGATGTGTTATTGAATATGCAGGTTGTGACGAGCTATAACAAACATGTATGTAGTTGAATAGTCGACCTTTGACCTTTTGACGATGTACGTTTTCTTAATGAATTTGTCACTTTTAGTCCGGGTCAGAGTTAAGTACTTGTATCCTCTTTCCTTGCATGAATTCCACTGTTTTTTTTTTCTTTTTTGCAGAAAGAGAGGTATGTGAACATAAGGAAGTATGAGAATAGTTTGCTGCACATTTGGCAAGTGTAATTGGTGCTGTGTTTACGCATAGCCTACTTGTAGTGTGCCATTTTTTTTTTTTTTCCAATATTGTACCTCATTACTTTCTAGGTAGAAGAGGACCCACTGGTGTATCGAAGACATCCCAGTGTTTTCTAAAGATCTCTTAATGCCTTGAAATCACATTCCTGTTGTATCGAATGAAACTCGAGGTAGTTCTCGGCTCCCCCCGAAACGAGCCGACCAATCGATTAAACGCAATGTCACCACTGTAACTAAGATTCCGCCGAAGTGAATGTAACATTGTGACATGTTCTCGTCCACTGTTGCACAAAATGAATCAATAAATGCCCTGTGGCCTCTTGTTTAGGGGACGATTTTTATTTGGATCAATATACAATACATGTTGTGACAAAGGGAGTGGACAGACTGATGTGTTAGACTCCCATCGCCATTATCAAAATACCTTTCTTTGCCAAGAAGCACTGAAGCTGTTGCCGACTCGTGGTTGCTCCTACAAAGACAGTTGTTTTTTTTGTGTATGTCACAAGATACTTTATAAGGTATTTTACTCTCCTTGAAGCTTAGTTTACCGTGTCTCTATGTATGTCACTGGCCTTTTACCAAAGTGCCTGGATATACGGTGAGGTGTAGCCCCGTCAACACTCTACTCTGAATTTAGCCCTTTGACCTCTGACCTCAAGATATGTGAATGTAAATGGGTTCTATGGGTACCCACGAGTCTCCCCTTTACAGAGATGCCCACTTTATGATAATCACATACAGTTTGGGGCAAGTCATAGTCATGTCAGCACACTGACACACTGACAGCTGTTGTTGCCTGTTGGGCTGCAGTTTGCCATGTTATGATTTGAGCATATTTTTTATGGTAAATGCAGTACCTGTGAGGTTTTCTGGACAATATTTGTCATTGTTTTGTGTTGTTAATTGATTTCCAGTAATAAATATATACATACATTTGCATAAAGCAAGCATATTTACCCACTCCCATGTTGATAAGAGTATTAAATACTTGACTAATCTCCCTTTAAGGTACATTTTGAACAGATAAAAAATGTGCGATTCATTTGTGATTAATGTAAATATTTAAATAAATTGACAGCCCTTGTAGAAACGTAACACGACTCTTACAGCCGACAGCATAAAGCGAATATGAAACGGTAAAATAAAGCGGATATTTGAAAGTACGAACAGGGAAGCAGGAGAGAAACTAAACTTCAAACCACCGAGATTCAGTTAGAAGCTACAAAAGACACAAAACACTTAAAAAAACGTGAGTTGAGTTTCGCAACACACGCTTGTTTGATGGGCAGAAGGGGGGTCGTCACGGGTTGGACGCAGTCGGCGAGACGTCACCGCAACCCACTTGGAGGTGGGTCGGGCACTTTAGCCGGACTCTGGAGATGGTCCTTCTTTGGCGTGGCGTTGCACAAAACTGTTCATAGAAACGTAAATCAGCACGGCATAGTTTGACTCGGCACGGCCAAAAGTGCCCTATGGAAAAAAGCCCCAGAAGTGCATAGGCTTCTGTTTTATCATTGGAACATCATCTTAAGTGTGTGTGAGAAGGATCTGCCAAAAACGACCAAGGATGCTTTCCATCAGTGATTAGTAGGTCACAGCACAGAAGATCTCCAGCCAACACCACGGGCCTCTTTGTGCCACATCATACACTGAGAAAACGTTCTTTGTGTGTGCGTGTGAGGCAGCTTGAAAGAGAGTAAAAAAAAAAAAGTCTGACGTCAATACTGTGTTGAAGAAAGGCCCCCAGAAGTGGAGGACGGACGGATGGAAAATGTGAGTAAAAAGTTTAACACGCAGGTTATGTACAGACAATTTTATTTTACATTTATATAACAAAATACAGTTCCTTTTACTTTGTGTTTTGAGGAAAAAAAAAAAAAAACCCGACAGGAAAGAGGGTGGAGAGTATGGCAGTAAACCAACAGAACAGCACTGAGTGGGATTTCACAGAGCGAGGAATCCTGCTCTAGGCAAACACACCAATAGCTGACTCACCCGTAAAGACAATCTTGTTAAAAAGAGAACTTTGAGAAGGTTGTGTGTGTGTGTGTGTGTGTCGGTGTAGACGACGTAGACACACACACTCCACTTAGCTTGAGTCATTATCAGCTTGCGTTTCATCCAGTAAGCCATCCAAGTGTCCAGATGGTCAGAAAAGCTGCTTCAATGCTCTCCCTCTTTCTCCCCTCCCTGCTACACACTCTCCTTTGAAAAAAAAAAAAAAAAGGTTATGCCAGCGATCGACTGAAGCCAAATAGGGGAGGGATACAGATTGGATGTCAGGTGGATTTAACTGCAATAGAGGAGCAGCCAAAGATCAGTTGCCGCTACTGCTCTGTCCCTTTCCATTTTCTGCTTGGATGATATAGAATTCAAATAAAAAAACGGACAAAATCCAAGTGCTACCCGTTCTCTATTATCGTCATGGGTGATAAGTGCCAGCGGGCTGGCTGCCAAGTGTCTGCTCCCGCCAAAGCTTGGAACGGTGTGCTTTTTTTTGTTTTTGAGAATGCAAATATTCCCAAAAGATGATGAAAGGTGCATCATTTATTATCTTTGCTTGTCCTTCTGCGAGTGTGGTCGGCTACTGGCACTTCTCAGCTGGGTAACTGGGATGGGTGGAGAGGGTTAATGGCCAGTAGTGAAGGAGACTGGAGGCTTTTGTGTTGCAGGTATTATCTGCAGTATAAAAGCTGGTGGAGTTGAGACACAAGAGCTCTCTCTCTCTCTCTCTCTCTCTCTCTCTCTCTCATGTTTTCCCTCAGTAGCCGTACTTGTCGTTTAGGTGCGTGCGGCCATCTCCAGACTGACCTGTGAGTGGAGAAAAAAAAAAAGCTACATTTAGCATCACAAATTCATGTTGTTCAAAGAACGGAAATACCAAATGAAATAAATAGGGCTGTAATTGATTGGAATATTTAATCACAAATTAATCGCACATTTTTTATCTGTTCAAAATGTACCTTAAAGTGATATTCGTCAAGTATGATGAAATCATAACATGGCAAACTGCAGCTCAACAGGCAACAACAGCTGTCAGTGTGCTGACTTGACTATGACTTGACTATGACTTAACTATGACTTAACTATGACTTGACTATGACTTGCATGTGATTATCATAAAGTGATCATGACAGTAAAGGGGAGACTCGTGGGTACCCATAGAACCCATTTACATTCACATATCTTGAGGTCAGAGGTCAAGGGACCCCTTTGAAAATGGCCATGGCAGTTTTTCCTCGTCAAAATTTAGCGTAAGTTTGGAGCGTTATTTAAGTTCCTTCGCGACAAGCTAGTATGACATGGTTGGTAGCTAAATAGCTAGCTTTAAAACTGAGCCCGCTACAACTTAAAAATCACAAGCTGCGTTAATGCGTTAAAGAAATTAGTGGCGTTAAAAGGAATTTCTGCTGATGAAAATCCAACATTTCCTAATTTTGCTGCTTCATAATAAGAGCTTTAAAATTACAGGGAACTTTTATTGTGAAAAATGTATTGGTAATTAAATGAGTTTCTCATGGAGTTAGCAGAGCTTTTTTAGCGACTATTCTTCAATAAAACAAGTCTGCTAATACCGCAGGGAGGAACAGAACAAGCAGCAAAAATAACAGTTTGGAGTTTGGAGCGTTATTTAGCCTCCTTCGCGACAGTCTTGTATGACATGGTCCGTACCAATGGATTCCTTAGGTTTTCTAGTTTCATATGGTGCCAGTATCTTCACTCTACCTTTAAAACTGAGCCCACTACAAGCTAAAAATCGCAAGTTGCATTAATGCGTTAAATAAATTAGTGTTAAAAACAAATTTGCATTATCGTGCTAACTTCGACAGCCCTAGTAAATACCAAACAAAAAAAATGCTTAAGATGTCCCACAAGAACAAATCCACCCAACTGACCAGTAACGTACAGCTCTCCTGACTGCTGACTTGCAATGCAATCATCAAAACCGATCGCAATCCTAAAATGCCGCAACTAGTTCTGACCCCGAATCCGAGCTCAGTCTGGCAGCCGCTTCAAAGTTTATTTTTATTCAAGCTTATCTTATCATTTTTAAGTGACTTTGCTCTGCATTCCTTTAGCGGACAATGAAAATGTCGCTGCGATTTCAGCTGCACGAATGGACCATGAAAGCCTGTTTACTTCCCCTCACCATGTCCTTTTAAAACCTTCATTCCTGTGCTCAGTAGGGCCAGGATAGTACAGGCCTGTCAGTGTCAATGAGTGTTTGTTAAGTTATAGACATAGACATGTCTCCATTGTGGAAGTGTGAGAACTGGCACTGGTGTTGTTTTATCCTGGGTACCTACTTTTTTCATATCTGAATTCTTATTTACCAGGTTTGAGAACTCTTTCAGGCAAAAGGTCTAAAGATTTAGACAAGGAACTTACATCTCACTTATCAGAACAAAAAGCAATAGGGTTACACACCGCTTGCTTAATAAGATAAGACATGATCAATCGGTCAATAAGTCTTGGAGTCTAGTGCAAATAGTCGGATCGGTCAGGTAGTTTACCTGTAGGAGGCAACCAGACACAGTAATCAGGGTCGTCCTCTGGATACGGTCCTGAGAGCTGCCTTGGTGGCTGTGGAGACGAAAAGGAATGGAGGTCAGACAGAGCATTTCAGACAGAGGGTGAAACGAGGTGCTGCAGCACAGCCGGGATGAGAAAAATATAGCCTTTTTTGAACATTAAACCTGCAGTAGGCAGAATATTTTTAGGCATCATTGGGCAAAAATTCCATAATAACCTCTCAGCATATTGTAATTCAAGTGTTCTTAGAGAAAACTAGACTTCTGCACCTCCTCATGGCTCTGTTTTCAGGCTTTAGAAAATGTAGCCCGTGACGGGAGACTCTGGCCAATCACAGGTCATTTCAGAGAGAGAGAGCGTTCCTATTGGCTGTTCATCAACGGAGGACTTTTTCCCCCATAGACTTACATCGGGAAAGAGACGTCTGTAACTCAGCGGATAACTTTTTTAGGTAAATCACCTCCCCAGTACGAACACTCTAATAGCCCTTATTTAAATCGTTAGGTCCACAAAGTTGTAAAAGGCACTAACAGCTGAATCCAGAGTTATTTCCCTTCCTCCGTTCATGTGAATGAGACCCAGATCGAGGCTGGAGCGAGGGCTGGGAGGCGGAGTTAAAGGAAACGCCACTGCGCCTGCTCTATGGGCCCAATGGATGCGGAAGATCGCCGGAAGATCCGGGTACTTTAAAACTTGGAAGTCGAGCCATTTTGGCTTCATGCGCCACTGAGCAACTCTCACAGGAATGAATGGGGCCCCACCTCCAACGCTGTATCCAGTTCTCTTAATACATCTGAGCTGTAATGTCTATTTCTCTCCTCAAATGTTTCCAGAATCATCTTGTAGTGTACTGTTTAGCTGTAAAATGAGAATGTTTGCTCCGGCTGGTGGGCGGTGCTTGGTATTTCCTCAATTGATCTCAACATGGCACCCGGGTCACACATTTTCTCATTTTACAGCTAAACAGTACACTACAAGATGTTTCTGAAAAACTTTTGAGGAGAAATAGGCATTACAGTAACAGAATATTGATTCATATTTGATATTTGATATTAGCGCTGCCTAGTTTGAACGTTTGATCGGAGTTCGTGAGTGATTGACAGCTGCTCAGAGACGGCAAGACTCCAGCTCAGCTCTGATTGGTTGTTTCCCTCCGGTCTGTGAAATCTTGCAGATGTCATTAGGAGCACCGGAGGACACAGAGGCACATGATTTTTTTCAGATTACCTGTCTCATGCACTACTGTCAGGATATAGTGACCGTTTTATAAAAATAACTTTTTTTTTAAATCATATTTGCTCCAATTCTACCCACTGCTGCTTTAAAGCATGTAAACATGTTCTAGTAGAAATACAAGTATGCACCTGAAAAAGTGCATGATAGGTCCTCTTTAAAGTGTTTGTTCTTGTGTATGTATGTGTTTGTGTTTGAGGGCCCTACCCTGCTGGGGCCCATAGCTTTCTTCTTCTTCACATTCTTTCTGGGGCTGGGCTCTGCTGCCGGCTCTCTGTCACCTCCTCCTATATTAGAGACGCTGCATCAATACCACACTGACAACACAATAACCAATAATGGAGAGAGAGAGAGAGAGCAATATGGAAACAATGAAACACAGTAGCAACCTGGACTCGATGGGGCCACAGCCTCGTTGCTGCTGCTCTGAGGATCCTGCTCCATGGACTCAGCAGACTCCTCACCTCTCCTCTGCTTGTGGCTTTGCTCTAATATAAAGTCAGACAAATAAAAAAATACAAAGTGTGATAATTAGTATATGCACTGACCTACAACATTGCATTCATAAGGTTGCATTTAAATAACTCTGCGTATGGATGACACATAGAGCCCAGTATGCTTTTGTATATATTACAGATCTACTGCCACCCAGTGGCATAAGAAATTCATATTTAAACTTATGAACATACTATGGAGATTTCAAAAACACAGAGGGTGTATTTTCCTCCTTTTTTCTCTTATTAATGTCTACTTCAACAAAGAAATCTTCCTCCAGTTCTCATCACATTTACCTTCAGTGTCTCGGGACTTTGCTGGTTGCCGTCTTCGCCGCCCCGATGGAGTGCTCTCTTGAGACGTGGACGCACCGGACTCATCGGAGTCAACATTACTCTCAGTAATAGTCGCACTCTCTTTATCATCATCATCATTATCCTCTTTCGCCTGCTCCTCCTCGTCTTCCTCTTCCACTTCTCCACTGGGTGAAAGTTCTTTCATGTTGAAGAGCTGTGCGGGCAAGTTGGGGCGCTTCGGAGGCAACTTCTGCGAGAGAAAGAGAGAGAAGGAAACATCAATGGAAGAAACAGGCTGAGCAAAAAGACAGAAGGGAAATGTTTTTCGTAGGAATGAAAGAGTCGGATGATGAGACCTACCCCGATGGTGCCAGTCTTCAGTTTGAATTTGCTTCCTCCCTTCATGGCTCCAAACAGCGGCAAGGTCTTTTTAGGCTTCTCTGTCTCTGAGCTGCCGCTAAATCACACCAACACACATCAAAAATAGCTTTTAAATATTTAAATGTGGCCTAATATATATTGGAATAGAAGACTTTTCTTGGAATTTCATCACAGTTAACTCTAGAGAATGTCTCAAAGAAGCTATAAAAACACATTCCCGTACTTGTCCTTAACGTAATCTATATGGAATAATGTGCTGGTATTTGTTTCAAATACAATAGCAGTATGACACATTGGACCTCATGCAGGAAGCGACTACGCAACCAACTACACAGCAACTCTTCAGCATGGCGTTATTACTATTACCGATTTGTTTAAAGTAGAAGTTTGGAGACATGTTTCAATGTCTTCTGTTTACGCTGTTACCGTCTATGAGGGATTGTTTTCCCCCCAAAAGGGGGCGTGGTCATGCATGACGTATTGCCGGTCTAATGTATATGGAAAAATGTGTTTTTTTCTCAGCAGTGTGACACACTGAATGTAGCACTGTGTCTGACCTCGGCAGCAGTGAAGGCATCTGGGCGGGCCGCGTGAGCTCGACCAGCTTGCGGAGCCTCTGAGCG
>CAKALU010067476.1:11990-27985 GCA_916700995.1 Hozukius guyotensis
AGATTTCAAAAACACAGAGGGTGTATTTTCCTCCTTTTTTCTCTTATTAATGTCTACTTCAACAAAGAAATCTTCCTCCAGTTCTCATCACATTTACCTTCAGTGTCTCGGGACTTTGCTGGTTGCCGTCTTCGCCGCCCCGATGGAGTGCTCTCTTGAGACGTGGACGCACCGGACTCATCGGAGTCAACATTACTCTCAGTAATAGTCGCACTCTCTTTATCATCATCATCATTATCCTCTTTCGCCTGCTCCTCCTCGTCTTCCTCCTCCACTTCTCCACTGGGTGAAAGTTCTTTCATGTTGAAGAGCTGTGCGGGCAAGTTGGGGCGCTTCGGAGGCAACTTCTGCAAGAGAGAGAGAGAGAGAGAGAAGGAAACATCAATAGAAGAAACAGGCTGAGCAAAAAGACAGAAAGGAAATGTTTTCGTAGGAATGAAAGAGTCGGATGATGAGACCTACCCCGATGGTGCCAGTCTTCAGTTTGAATTTGCTTCCTCCCTTCATGGCTCCAAACAGCGGCAGGGTCTTTTTAGGCTTCTCTGTCTCTGAGCTGCCGCTAAATCACACCAACACACATCAGAAATAGCTTTTAAATATTTAAATGTGGCCTAATATATATTGGAATAGAAGACTTTTTCCAGGAATTTCATCACAGTTAACTCTAGAGAATGTCTCAAAGAAGCTATAAAAACACATTCCCGTACTTTTACTTAACATAATCTGTATGGAGAATGTGCTGGTATTTGTTTTAAAATACAATTCTCAGCAGTATGACACATTGGGCCTCATGCAGGAAGCGATATAGAACAAATTTCCTCTTGTTTTTGTTCATAACCCGGATTTGTTGTTATTTTGTTAGTGCCCACTGAGTTCTGGGATTCACTAACGTGTTCTTATTTTAGCTCTTCTCTTTATGGTAAGAGAACATTTTACCAGTGGTCGAGAGCACCCTTACCAAGACAAGAAAAAATATTCTTGTTCACACAATTTTTTTGTCCAAAGCAAGGAAACATACATTTTTATATTTGAAACATATTTCTAAAAATTCACGAATATCATATAATAAAATTTTGATCATTATATGTTAGCGTAATAACAACAAATGGATTATTAAAGAAATACTATTGGTCCATTGATCCAAATTAAGTCTATAGAAACCTTTGGATGATATTGCGTGCTTTCAGCTTTTCTTGTAATGACATCTATCTATCTATCTATCTATCTATCTATATCTATCCATCTATATCTATCAATCTATATCGTGCAAGTGTCATTTTTGGTGGCATCTCTCCACTTCTGAGGCATGTGCCAGAGTATTTGTACACTGCACAACACCTGCCCTTATACATCAGACCGGCACATACGGGTACTTTGCAAAAAGTCGAGGCCGCACCCCCTTTTGGGGGATAGAAAACCGAAGGTCCCGTAGACTTCGATGCGATTTGACGTGTGTTTGGATTATAATTCTGACAAATTCGTATGCATTCATCTCTTTTATACACATGTGTCATTTATACAGATGTCTCATAATTATTTTGCGACCGTGCCTGAACCTGAGCGTTCGCGATACCTTAATAAATTAGGGTCGATCGCCGCCATGTCCCTTCAGATTTCCCCCGTCCAACACAGTCCAGACTTCTATACTATTTGATTGAATGACGTTAAGTGTTGTCTGTAAATAACCAACATGTTAATAACCAACTGTTTGATCTATAGGCTGAGATTTAGAGACGACAGTCTGATGCTGCTATAACGTTAATGTATGACTGTCTTCCTGCAGCAGCCTCACACTCAAGCTAACGTTAGCTAGCCATGCTAGTCACTGTCACCAGCATCATTTAGCCATTTAGCACACTGAGAGTGAATATTCACGTATCGTATGTGCCTCAAATCTCAGTGTGAAAGCCTCGGTTAACCCGCTACACAACAGCTTTTTATCATTTTCTCTCCAGTGACAGCGAGTTTCTTTCCCCCAAAAGGCTCCCTTGCAGCCTCGGCAATGACGCCATGCTGGTCTAGTCTATAACTTGGAGCCATAAAGACCCTCTATTAGATCTTTTTTAGGACATTGCAGGAGATCAGTGTTGCTGCAACCAACTACACAGCAAATCTTAAGCATAGCGTTATTAACTATTACCAGTTTGTTTAAAGTAGAAGTTTGGAGACATGATTCAATCTTCTATTTACTCTGTTACCGTCTATGAGGGACACGGGGTTGTTTTCCCCCAAAAGGGGGCGTGGTCATGCGAACCTACTCTGGATGACATATTGCCGGTCTGATCTATATGGGAAATGTGCTGGTTTTTGCTTAAAATACAATCCTCAGCAGTGTGACACACTGAATGTAGCACTGTGTCTGACCTCGGCAGCAGTGAGGGCATCTGGGCGGGCCGCGTGAGCTCGACCAGTTTGCGGAGCCTCTGAGCGTCTTTGCGCAAGTCGGCTGTGTGCACGTGAAGCTTCCTGCGCTCCACGGCGTCCATCGCTGCCTCGCTTCGCACCGAGGTCATGAAGGCGTCCAGTGTGTCCTCAGTGGAGGAGCCGGAGGAGTCTAAGAGGAAGGGATGAAAACATGTAATAACAACCAGGAGAACGTGCTTCTATTGGGTGTTGTGGCATCCGTCCACAGAGCGGTGAACACCCCGGCGATCGTGACTCACCTCCCCTTCCACCACTGAGCTTTTTCTGAGTCTCTGCCAGCTCCTTCTCCACCTCTGACAGTTTGGCCACCTACATGAAAATCAAAATACATGAATGTTACTACAGAAACATACAGTGTGCTTACCATTACAGCACAAGTGCAGTTTACATAAATATACACCTTACAGTATAGAGTTGTTTCTAAAGCTAAATCAACTTTTCTATTATTTTCAGTACAAAGAACAACTCTAACCCTACAGAGAGCACCTGCATTTATACATGTATTAACATTATTTTGATTTTCATTTAACGCCATCATCAGGTCAAAATTGTAACTTTTCCACTACTTTGGTTTAAAGGTGCTACATGCGAGATTGGGAGCATTTCTATTGCTTCTGCACGGCTCTCAACATGGCGACAGCTGAGCGCTTCCGTGACGACAACAACGCCGTCGGTCGGGACAGCGTTATCAGCTTTTACCGCCGTATGAGAGCAGAGGGGGAGCGACTTCATTCTCTGCTCAGGTAGACATTACTCCTCTATATCTCTACATAGACAATAGTTGTTTACTGCTATATTAATGCTCTGGGTATCATATAGAGCACCTTTAACGACCAAATACATGCAAAACTAATGACATTCCCATCAGAATCAGCAGTATTTTGTGTTTAGTGCCAATTTGCAAATGTTAGCATGCTAACATGCTAAACTAAGAGCAAGCAAATAAATGTAAATAAGGCAATAGTGAATATTATAAGGTGATGAATCAGAATATTGGTGTATGTAAACGGCAGCAGATTTTTTTACCAGTGATTCATAGGTCTCAGGCCGCTCATCAACCTTTCCCGCCTTTTTCATTCTATCCTGCCTCTTCCTCTCCACGGTGCCGGTTCGATCCAGGAAGGTGTCGTCGTCGCTGTCGTAGTAGTCCTCGTCTTCCCAGTTCTTCTTCTTGCGCTTACGGGACACTAGGAATAGGATGTTAAACAGGAAAAACTATTAGTGCAATCCTCGTAACTAGGGATGTCATGAGAACCAATGCTTCGGTACCAAGTCGATGCCACGATGGTACTCGTTATTCTACAGTACCGCAGGTACCGTGAATCGGGGCTCGAGACTAACAGCATCCTGGAGATGATTGAAAATCTCCCTGATAGTGCTACATTGTGAACAATAAATCTGTGTTTTTACCGTGGTATCGAATTGGTATCAGAATTGTGATTCAATTTCACTGGTATTGGTATCAACTGCTGAATTTCTGGTATGGTGACATCCCCTACTCATAACTACAAGCTATAATTCTATTCTATTCACACCTGCTTCCTGGCGGAGCAGCCCTCTGGCTTCCAGCATCCGACACGCCTCCAGGCAGCACTGGATGGCTGTATCTTTCTTCTTCCCCGTGTGGGTCACCTCGGCAACCAGCTGCCGGCCCAAAGCATCGTCCACTGGAAGCCTAAACGGAAAACATTAATATGAACTCTGTACGCGCTTTACAACCTTTCTGACGGGCAACATTTTTTAAACTTTACAATCATAAATCAGGGGGTTTCACGTCACTCACTTTACTCTGCAGAGCCAGCTGCCGTGGCTTTTGTCCTCATACTCGAACTCCAGCTCCTCTCCTAAGATAAAAGGATGCCAAAGTTAAAGTCAAGAAATTCAAGAAACACAAGGACTCTAAAAAGAAGCAGACATCTGTTGGATTAACATTAAATCTTCTCACCTTCCCTGTCGTAGAAGCCCTGCAAAGCCTTCTTTGGGTCTTTCAGGTAGGCCGCTTCCTGGTCCTCCTGGAACTCCGTTGAAAAAGGGTTTTCCTCGTTCTCGTCTTCCTCTGGAACGGCCTCATCGTCTGCGGGGCGGATTTATAGAGACAGATGGAATGAGAGGAAAGGAGAGAGCAACAAGGATTAGCGTGCTTCTTTAGTTACTCGCCTTGAGAGAAAGTTGACACCAGCTCACTCAGGATGGCAACACAGACAGCAATCTGTCAACACAGATGACATACTGTAGCGTAATCCTACAAGCAGCAGAAGAGCTCACCCATTCCCCACGAACAGCCGGAGTCGTTGTTTGACGCTTTGCTCTGGCCCTTGTTGCTTTCGCCTTGCCCGTCTTCCTCCTTTTTCTCCTTCTCGTCGTCATCGTCATCATCATCAGAACCGTCTCCCATCATCCTCTTCTCCAGCTCTGCCTTCTGTTTTCGGGCTTTCTCCCTCAGCTCCGTCACCGTTAGCTCAGACTCCTCTTCCTCATCAAACTCTGGACCCTGTGGGAGGAGGGAAGAGGAAAGAGTACTCCACCGATTCTTCATCATGACCCTTCTAAATAAGTTATCTATATCAAATCCCAATGTATATTTTATCAAATTGTGAATTGTTTGTAGATGTTTTTATCACGCTGGTGTTTGTGATGAAGTACACCTGTCATCATAGAGCTTGTTTGCCTATCGGTGTGCTCTATGAATAAATATGGTTGTGGTTTCCACTTTTTCAAACATTTTGACCTGACGAAGATCCAAGCAGGATCGAAACGTAGTCAATACAAATATTGTGGCCTGGAGTAGAGTGCAGGCGTTACCTTTTTCTTTATAGATAAGCTCCGTCATATTTCAGACAAAAGTGCGTGCACAATGAGCATCAACTGCTTCCTGTCATCTAGTCCTTTACATGTTGTTTGAATAAATCTTGGAAACTGAATCTTGACAGCTTTGCAGGCATCAGAGCTTTTCCAAATAAATCTGACTTAGACGCTTTCTTCTCAGCAGACATTTGACTTACCACGCCATCTAGGGCTGTCCCGAATACTAGGGATGCACCGATACCACTTTCTTTCAGACCGAGTACAAGTACAAGTACTTACATTTGGGTACTCGCCGATACCGAGTACCGATACGAGTACTTCTCTGTGCCAAAAGACCCTCGTTAACAGCCAGCTGGAGGGTGTGAGCGACACACGGCAGGCTGGGGAGTCCCGGATACGAGGCGGTGCGCCTCGACCGACTCTAGGTCGGCTTGGAAAGGCTCGGGGCGAAAGTGGCTCGCGGCCGCAGCTTTACAGCGCTCCCCGCCCGGACCTCGCCGCACCGTGGACAAAGGACTCGCTGCGCCCTCTCTCCCCGCCAGGGACTGTCCCCTGCTCCCGGTGCGACTGTCGACCGGGGCGGATTGTCCTCAGTGCGCCCCAACGGTGTCGTGCCGCCAGATCGGGGCTCGGCCCACGTAAAGGCACCAGGGGTCTGTGGTGTTGTCGGCAACCCACCCGACCCGTCTTGAAACGCGGACCAAGGAGTCTAACGCACACGCAAGTCAGAGGGTGCAAGCAATGTGGCGCAATGAAAGTGAGGGCCAGGGCGCACCACCGTAAAGTGGTATCGGAGCCGTTTTGCGAGTACGAGTATGAGTACATGAGCACAGTATCGGACCCGATACTGGTATCGGTATCGGTGCATCCCTACCGAATACCATTCTTTGGGCTTCGAAGCTTTAGTGAGAAATATTCGAAGCTTCACGGGGCAGCGTAGCGTGGCATGCTGACATGTTCTTCTGTCTGTGTGTCTCCATCTCCCCCGTTTCAGTGCCCGTGACAGCGCCGCTGACCCACTACTGTACACACACACACACACACCTCTACACATAAAAAAACAGCGATATCCATCTGAGAATAATTAATAATTAATGTTGAATATGAATAATGTTGTGGGATTATTCCTAATTTAATGGGCTATTTGGGGATTTATACTTTATTATTACATACTTTATATATCAAAAAACAAAGCATTCGACTAGTGATTTGGAGGTCAAATATCATGTCAACGGTCGAAGCTTCGAAGCATTCGGGTCAGCCGTAACGTCATCGCAGAAAAAGCACAGGTGGAACATAAATGTTAACAATGGCTGCATTACAGTAATCACTGCAATAAAGTGCAGAAATTAATGTTATTGTGGTTATTATCAGTTACACCTGTGTCTACTGTGAAAAAGGTTTATATTCAACTTTAGTTTCACTCCAAATTCGTGTGCAATGGCTCTGTATCCCCACTAGGGGGGGCTGCCTCCCCATTTTGAGAAACTCTCTTGCTGCAGTTATATTCATGTCAGTATATTAAAGGTCCCATATCGTGCTCATTTTCAGGTTCATACTTGTATTTTGTGTTTCTACTAGAACATGTTTACATGCTTTATTAGTCAAAAAACACATTATTTTCCTCATACTGTCTGCCTGAATATACCTGTATTCAACCTCTGTCTGAAACGCTCCGTTTTAGCGCATTTCAAAAGAATGGCAGCGGAACTACGTTGCTAGGAAACAGCTTGAGTCCATGTTTACATCCTGTCAGCTGATGTCATTCCCATACACGGCAACAGGAAATAAACTGGGACACATTTAGTATGTTTTACGTTTAAAATTGTGTCAAGGGTCTAAATATTGTATATTTGTGACATCACGAATGGGCAGAAATCCTGACGGCTTGTTTCAAATGCAGAGTTTCTGAATACGGACTGTGTGTATTTCCCTGTGGATTGAGTGTTTCGATACTTTCACAGTATTTATATAGGACTTAAGCCTGCTTTATAATAAAAAAAACATGAAAATCTCACTTTTTTTATAATATGGGACCTTTAAGTGAAGGTATAAATCAGTATTTATTTACCTGTAGGATAAAAAGCCTTGTGCTCCCACCAAACTTTAACACGTGTCCCACTCGGAGCCTGATGTAGGTCTTCGGGGGGATCTTGTTCTTGTTCACCACGGTGCCGTGCGTGCTGCCCAGGTCGTGCACGTAGAAGCCCCTCTCCTCTCCCACAGACGCTCCCTCTCCAGCCTGTCTGCGGTACTGGAGGATGGCATGGTACCTGGAGATGGAGGGATGCTCCAGAGAGACGTCACACACAGGTAAACGTCCAACCACGAAGTTACTCTTCTCCGTGAGGGGCACCGTGTCCACTATGGTGCCGTTTTTAAGGATCTCCAGAGCGTAGTGGACATCTGGAGCGTGGCCACCCCAGAGCGGCTCTGTGTACGGGATAGGGGGGAATTTACCTGCAGCTGGGGGCCCTTTAGCGGGGAGCACCCTGGGCTTAGCTTCCGTTTTATTGTTGACAGGAGCTACGTCTTTCTCGTCCTCTTCTTGGTCATTTTCCGTGGTTTTGTTTTCATGTACAACCCCTGAAGTATCCTCACTAGTAGAGTCCACAGCCTCGGTGTTTTCTTCCTCATGTTTAGTCTCTGTTGGTCTGGACGGAGCAGCGACGTGACTGCGTCTGCTGCTGAAGGAAGGAGCTGCGAAGAGAGCCGGTTTCTTAAAAGTGTCCTCCATTTCTGGTGGTTCAGTTTTCTTCTCATCTTCGCCTCCGTTCTCCGTAGCCGAGCACTCGTCCGTTTCCATCGCAGAGTTCATTTGTTCGTCCGTATTTTGGGTTTTTTTCAGACACACGTCTGGCGGCGGGGAGGCGGCCATGTTTAGTTGGTGCGACTGTGAATGTCGTCCGGGTTTTCTTTTAAGCCTCTATAAAAATAAAAATAAAGCTAATAAAGAATACGTTCCAAAAAATGTGTTTGAAAAAATCATTTGAAACACGACAAAACGGCATTTTGATTTAATTTATCAGTTTATGTGAGTTAAAAAAATGAATGGTTTGTTGCGGAACTAAATATCTTGTGTAGCTGTTCACCCGAGTTGTTTTGCAACAAGGACGAAAAGGCATACTTCCTGTGCAACTTCCGTCAAAGATACAAGTCCATTGGTTTCAATTATTAACAGACGTTTCAACCATTCCTGTGTAATGTGAGTTGTTGTTTTAACTTCTATTATATATTATATTTAATTTAACTAGCTAAACATGCGTGCTACGTATTTAGCCAGCTAGCTTGTAACGTTATCTTAGTTGTTGCTCCTCCATGAAGGAGTTGTTGTTTGCTGTTCTCTCTCTTGTGTGTCTCATACTGTACCAAACTCCAATCAGACAGCTGCCACCAGGGTCTGAAATTAAGCTTTTTCCTCACCTGCCACTGTGGCAGGTCACTGAACATTTCCACCGACCACTCATGTTTTTTGTCTGCCACTTCTGAAATCTATGTAGAACGCTTTAAAACTGTAAACACTGAGTCAGTGGTACCAGACCGTAGAAGTATGGACTATATCATGTAACCTTAATGCATGATTATATTTAGTAACTTCATTTTACTGGTCCACAAATTTCATGGTAATTACGTGATAATTAGCAAGTTAGCTATTTGAAATTTCATTGGAATTACTGCCAAATTACCCCAATGTTTATCAAATATTTACCTCCAAAACCAAAACTAATAGAAGACACTTCTGATCAACACAAATCTCACCATTGTGTGACTTATTGTCTACACAAATGTAACCTGGTAGCTGATGTCATGATTCAGAGAGTTTTTAAAGAAATTTCAAAGAAGTTATTTGCTTTGGGGGCGGGGGGACAACATGGGGAAAAGCAGATACAAAACAGCAGTTAAATGACCTTTTAAGCATCTTTTCAAACATTTAATAGATGAACAGTTTTGTGATGGATGTGAAAAGCTACTCCATAATTTTGTACCTTTTTAAATTTTATCGAAAATTGACCTCTACTAATGAGAAATTTAGGATGATGAAGATCTAAAGATTGACGGGTTGCGTAAGAATGGACCTGAGAATTTGCTTTAAAATAGGTCTTAAACTACTCAGGAATATTCCTTTCACCAGAAAGTATCTTATAAATAAAAATGCATATTTGAGAAATATTGATGTCATAAATAGTAAGAATCTGGAGTTTCTGAAATAGAGGAGCAGAGGAGATCTGTGACTCCGTTCGAGTTGTAATCCTAACAAAACGTTTTTGGAGGACCAAAATTTTATGAAGATTAGTAGGAAATGTACTTGCCCAAACTATATTACCATATGAAAGATTTGGATAAATTAGACTATAATAATAATAATAATCTTTATTTATATAGGACCTTTCAAAACACAGTTACAAAGTGCAAACACAGAACACAAAAAAACAGAACACATTTAAAACACAGGGATAACAAAAGGTACTAAAAGCCATAACTAAAGACGTAGAAACCCAAAGGGTAAAACAACTAAAATGTCATAAAGCATAAATATAATCACAGAAAAAGAATTCTAAAAAAAATAGATTTTAAAAGTGATTATTATCATTACTATTATTATTATTATTATTATTATTGTTATTATTAATAAAATAAAGAGTAAGGAGACAGTTTGTGGTGAAAAGAGGACTAACCCTTCTTATTATACAAATAGATTTATTTATTTTTCTACTAATTGATTGTGATGGTCACTCCAACTTCCTGTCCACCTTTCCAATTTTCAGATCCAATCTTTGAATCCGGCTTGTGTCTTTCCGGCTTTGAGCCCTCATCATGATGCGTTACTGGGGTGAGATCGCTGCGCCTGCAGGGGCTCCTCCCAGTCGCAGCTCCTTCGACTTGCTCCAGCGTGAGTTTCGCTCGGTGGAGATGCAGGACCCTCCCCTGCACCAGCCCTCGGCCCAGCGTCCACGGCCCACCACCATGTTAGACATCCCCTCAGAGCCCTGCAGCCTCACCATCCACACGGTGCAGCTGTGTCAGCATGCCCGCCGCCTCCGCGGCCTCTTGTCAACGGCCCAATCCCAGGCACAGGGTCCGAGCTCAGCGTCCTCTGAGGCTGGCAGCAAGCTGGAGGAAGCCGATACCAACCTGCCCCTGCGTCCTCCCACACCGCCTGGCATGCCAGATGACTTGCTACCTGTGGACAGTAAAGCCCCACGGCAGCCCTTCCTGCTCCGCCACAGTGACCCTGAAAGTGACTTCTATAAGTAAGTTAATCTGACTGTGTGGCTGAGCTGATAATGATGCTGCACTCCTGTCTTTGTGATTAAATATGTTCTATATAGCATCTAAATTGTAGGCTCAACATTTCACAGATATAATCTCAGATAAATCATCATTTATCTCCATCCATCTCTTCTGGTTCTTTCCATCATAAGGGGTAAAGGCGAGCCTGTCACAGAGCTGAGTTGGCCCTCCTGCAGGCCGCTCCTCTATCAGTCAGTGGCCACCATACTGGCCCACGCTGGTTTTGAGTCGGCCCAGGAGAGCGTGCTGGAGACCCTGACCGACCTGGTCCATGAGCATTACCTGCGCCTCGCCCGCATGCTGCGGGTGGCGGTGGACCGGGAGGCCCGGCTAGGAGCAAGTCCCTTCCCAGACGTGGTGGAGCAAGTGTTCCACGAGGTCGGCATCGGCAGCGTGCTGGCCCTGCAGCGCTTCTGGCAAGTGCGGATCAAGGACTATCACAGCTACATGCTGCAGGTGAGGTTGGGTATGGGTCGTAACTGTCCGTAGGCTTGTGCTGTTTGATAATCTACACTGTAAGATGATATAAATTTGTGCCGTTGCGTCATTGTGCATGCGTAACTGTGAGAAAGCATCAATAAGAGGAATCGATAGTTATGGAGGCATGACAACTAGGAACATTTTCAACGGGACCAATTTTCTATTCCCATCCCTACCCTCAGACCCTGGTTTCAGGATTTTGGACTTTGGGTTGCACGAAAGAAGACATTTGAAGACAGGCAACATTTTATAGAGGGGATGCCCCACCTAAGCTGAAATAAAGAGTTCCTCTACTAATATCTAGCACCTCCACTAACCAACGTCCTGGGGGAAACACTAGAAGATGTTACCATAGGCTCTCGACTATGGGTTGATTATGGGCATTTTGCACTTCTGACATTTTGTAGACTAAACAATTAATTGGAAAAAATAGTCAGCAGATTAAAATGATAATGAAAATGATCCCATTTGGCACAGGGCTGAAAAAAACTGTTTGAAAATGTCAGTGTAAGCTGCCGGGGCACAACAATGCTGAATCATCTCAGAAAGCATAAAGAACTTTGTATGAGTGAGAACAATGGACCATATGGGAACTGGTGTGCAAGCTGCTTGGAAACGAGACAGAAACCAAACTGAGAGATTCACAGTGTTCGGTGCCAATATGACTTCTAAAGATATACAAGTGATGAGCTCTGAGAGCAGAAAGTAGAGCTGGTCCTTTGTGTCTGTGATTCACTTTGGCAAATCTCCGATATATTTTTCACAAGGTGTTGGATCATGGGCATTTCTTATTGCTGAATTGTTTTGAGGCTCAGCTCTTACATGTTTTTATCTACAAGCTTTCACCGGTAAACTGGGACTAATAAAAGATTTTCCTCTCCCAGGTGAGTAAAGATCTGTCAGAGGAATATGAACGACTGGTGAACCCAGAGAAGGCTCTGGAGGACTCCAAGCCCCCCAGGATCAAGGAGGAGCCCATGAGTGACATCTCCTTCCCTGTTAGCGAGGAGCCCGAGGCCGACCCGGCCTCTGGAGACCAAGCTCTGCCCATGGGGGTCCTCGGGGCCCACGGTGAGAGGCTGGCTTCAGGCCTGGATGGTGACCATTCTCCTCACACCTCAGGTAAGACCTTAAGACTGTTGGAGGGGCCAAGTCCCGTTAGCATAACAAACACAAAGCTACCAGCTAACGTTAGCGCTAGCTTGGTTAGCATGGTGCATCCGTAATTCACGTTAACTGTGATATTAAGTGGGATGCTAATTTTGGCGAAAAACAGACTTAAAACAAAATGTGTGTTCCGGAAAAATGAACGAGTGAACGAGTGTCTTTTTGTACAACCGAACACTGAACAACGCCGTGGTAGCGACCTGTCACTCAAAGTGGCCATGCCCTTAATTATGCATGACTTTAAGGCATAATATAATTTAAACGGGTGAGTTATATAAAAATTCAACCCCCGTACATTTTTCATGAACGGGGAAATTAGCTATAGAGACCAAAACCGTTTTTAAACATGTTTATTTCTGCTGTAAAGTTGGGCATTTTAACATGGGATTCTATGGGGATTGACTCGCTTTTGGAGCCAGCCTCAAGTGGCCATTCAGTGAACTACAGTTTTTTGCACTTCTGTGTTGGCTTCATTTTTCAGCCCTGGAGGATGCCGCTTGGCACTGATGTAACTTCCAGCTTTCTCGATACAACTAGGCAGCTTCCTAATAAGTTAATTGCTTAGTCTACTTATTCAGTCCTTATTCAAAATGACCTATATCATGTTTAAGGATGCAGATACTCTGCAGTCAGCTAATTTACCAACCGTAAAACTGAGTCTGAAGTTGGATTTATAGTTGACACAGGGAGTCCCGCTGAAGATAACTACGGGGTATGTTTTGATGGTTCAGTGTTGGATCTCTCCCGCTGATAGAAGCACCACTGTGCTCAACAACTGTATTGTACCATGATCAGGACGGATCGAGCGGCAGAGGGAAGGCCGACCTTGTTTCATTGCTGAATATGAGTCTCTCCTGTTCGGTGATATGCTGGATCGGGTGTTTTATTTAGCATGAATCATTAAACCTGTTCTGCTGTAGTAGCGTGACACCTAGTACAATTGGTAAAAACAATTTCAGACCTCTCACTGTATGAAAATGATTCCATAGTGGCAGTTCAAACATGCTAGAGTCATGTTTTTGTTTACAGTCATAAGCTTGTTTTTTCTTGCTTAACCAGAGTATTTTAATAATTAAAAAAAAAAATTTTATTCATCAAGTAGCGCAACATTTTCACTCTCTTGCCTTGTCCTTTCCTCATGTAGACACATAGTGAATGTGATCATACACAACAAAACAAAAGGTTGAATGCTGATTTAACATGCCAGAATTAAAATCCCTCTTTCAGTACCATGGATAGCACCACTGGGCCAGGCGTGCCAAAAGACTTATTTATAAATTGCAATATTTAGAAACTAATCTAAAAATGCAATACCACAATGTGCTGTCAACATGAAAAAAAATAGGCTACAATATATGCCTATAGTCAGACTAAGAAAACAGTCTGCTTTGATGACGGACTTCTGACTTCTTTTTCTGATTTCCTGTGGAGGGGTCATCAGCGGCGTGTCGTCCCTCTTTTAGCCACATCTCTTCAAATCTCCGGGCAGGGAAGGAGGCAACCGCTGGTCCATTTACTGAGATGAACAGCAGACTGTTCAGCGTGGAGATGTTCATCACGCAGCCTAGACGCTGTTACACATTTCTGATTTCGTTGTTGTTTGCACTATAGACTGTTCTCACGTTGCAACGCTTTACTTAGATATATTTAAAAGATCTTTTTTTTATTTTAGGTATTTTATATGGTCTATTGGTGAAGTAGCATTAATCACTATAGGGGGGGGGGAACAATTTGTCCCCACCTGGAATAAAAATGATTTAGCAGAGGCAGGGATATACAGTATAGACCACCCCTCTGGCAAATCGCACCCTCTTAGCTGATGTGAAAATTTCACCTCCTCCCAAAATTTGCCACCTTAACACCTTGAAGTTGAGACAGTTATCACCACATAAGTTATCGGCAGTTACACATTGAGGTGTAACTGGCACACACTATTGCTTCCAGTATTTCCACTTTCTGCCCCTGGAACCCAGTGGTTTGCACGTCAAACACAGCTTATTTCCACTTTAACTTTTGGTAGTACACTGCTTTAACTGACTCATTTGGTCATAATGCACAGAGGTTGATGTCAAAGTCTTCCTCGCTTTTATCTTTCGCCACCTTTTAAACAAATACCAATGCAAATGCCAAAGAGCTATAATCTTTGTAGAATGAAGTAACAAGGTTTTATGGGAAATATGGCTGGAATTTTGAGAACCTACATGTGTTAAAGTTTCCCCATGAAATGAGAAATACATTTATTATAAATATAAATTATTTATTAATCCAGTGTCCATGTGTTCATTGTTCATTTACCAAATATATGTGAAAAAGTAGTATCAGAATATTTTTACATCAAACTGATGACTCATCCTGCACTCGGGGGGGCGTTAACGAAAATTAATTTAATCAAATGAGACTTTGAGGGACTAGCTAGCCAATCGTTTGTGGATCGAATCAATACAACCTGTACTAAATTGGTTCTCCTGTCTTATAAGGCGGGGGTGGGGCCAACAACTCCCCACTGTGGCCACAGGTCAAAATGGAGCCGCAGGATGGCGAGGAGGCTCAGGGTGCTGGCCATCACCACCACCACCACCATCACTTGGGTGGAGATGTGTTCGAGGAGGGGGGGCCCATGTCCACCATGAGCGAGTCAGGAGGAGCCATGGCAGCCTCTCCCGGAGGCGCGGCGTCAGACGGCAGCTACGCCTCGCATTCGCCCGACTCCTTGATGGGCACCTCGCCCGTCTTCAACCAAAGACCCAAGAAGCGGGCGAGGAAGATGTGAGCCTGTATTTGTGGATGTAGGACGCTCTGGGAAGTGGACTCTGAACTCACCAGCAAGTCTTCCACATTAGTTATCCTGCAATGGAAAACTAACAATCGAGTGGTGGAACACAACAGCTGTACAGTGTTGGACTCATCTGCAGCTGTTGAGATTATGGCCACTGCATAAACTGACTGAGATATTAATGTCACGAACGAACTGAACTGATGTGGTAAAAAAATTATGTCGTTTTTTAGAGATGTTACGATGCCATTTTTTCCTTCCCAATACCAATTCCGATACCTGAACTTGAGGTGTTGGCCGATCCGATACCAGCCACCATTTTGGTGGTCCACATGAAAAAGTTTGAGATTGCTCTCAAAATCTGTGCACTGGATTGTTCTAACTTCCATTTATGTCCATCGCTCACTTTATGCTCCTCTGGGCAGCAGCCGGGCAAAAAAGTTTAATAAGTAAGTAAGTAAATAGTTATAATAGTATACATATTTATAATATTTTCATTGTTCAACACAGGCCATTTCAGTAGAGACATTAAAATTACGACAATAGAATAGAAATAATTTAGTTTTACTTTTGTTCAGCACTTTGTAGGCGGACGTTTTCTGGCGTCCGATAGTCGCTTTCAGTCCAAAATGACGGAAGCGTAGCTCTGCTGCTTGCTGGGGGCTGATGTTGCAATTGAACAAATAATTTACTTTCACTTCTGAACAATATACGTTCTTTGCTATCGTCAAACTACCTGCAATCAGTTCTTCTTCGCTGCTCTAAAACGGTAGTTGCCAGGGGCAGCCATGATACATCCAGGGCGACGAAGAACAACTGATATCTGGTTAAATAAGTTGATTTTTTTTCTGGGTTAATAAATGATGGTATCAGATCGGTACATAGACTGCCATACTCGCCAATACCCAATCCTGAATTTTGGGCAGTATCGGAACGCATTTCCGATACTTGTATCGGTATCGGAACAACTCTAGTAGTTTTTCACGTTTGTTTGTATGAGTACGTATAGTTTCTCTGCAAAATAAATGAAGATGTTACCGTTGAATATATATAT
>CAKALU010067477.1:0-26068 GCA_916700995.1 Hozukius guyotensis
CATTGTAAACTACATTGTGTTTAGTTTTAGACTGCTTGGTCTGGGAAACCGTGATGTACATTTTTTTTTAATAGATCAATCAATTGAGAAAACAATGAATCAATTATGAAAGTAATTGTTAGTTGAAGGCAGCCCTATTAAATCCCCTTTTACACCTAAAAAAACTACACAGTAGCAACACATCTTTGCTCTCACATATAGTTGTGTTTCTTGTATTATGTGCAGTATTATTTCCCCAGTTTCTATGTTTATTTTACCTTTTTCTGCTCAGCCGCCTCCTCCACTGGGCTGCACTCATGCACTTTATGTAGTCTCGACGTCTGGCAGACGAGACAGATGGGCTCTTGGTCATTGTGACAGAAAATCTTCAGCTTCTCGTTGTGAAGACGACAAACTTCTTGATTCCTGTTGTTGGTGTTTTGCTCTTGATATTCGTCCGCAGCTATCTTTAGTGGCAGGTTGATAGGAGGCCTCCCAAGGACAGACACAGTGCGACACACAGGACATTCACGACATCCTTTACACTCCCAGAACTTCTGTAAACAAACTCTGCAGATATTGTGGCCACATTTCAGCAGAACAGGGAGGTCATAAATCTCAGAGCATTGAGGACAAAGCAAGTCCACTACAGAGACTGAAATGGCTGCCATCTGGCTGAAGAGCGGCTGCAAAGTGAGGTTACTTCTTCCTTCCTCTTCAGGTGTTGTGATTCCAGGCTGTCCAACCCTGAACGCCTGGTTTACAGTAACTTATGTAAAGGCTGGCAAACTAGTAGAACTGGTTAAATATGCACCAAGTATTCCAAAACCTGTTGTTGTTGTAAACTGATGGTGGCAGACTTACATTTACTTTCAGGTTTAAAATTAGTAACAAAAATCATGTAAAAATATTTCTATAGGATATGGGATCCATGGATCACTTATATAGAATCTTATTAACCTTTCTAGGGTATTTACTTAATTATTAGTTATTATTTTCTATTATTTTCTACATGCTGTTTTCTTTTTTTCTATTTATTTATTCAAGGTTTCTATCTTACCACCATGAACTATACTACTGTAGTACTTATTACTTTTAATTCTAACTAAGGCTGGCAAACTAGTAGGACTGGTTAAATATGCACCAGGTATTCCAAAACCTGTTGTTGTTAACTGATGGTGGCAGACTTACATTTACTTTCAGTTTTAAAATTAGTAACAAAAATCATGTAAAAAATACAAAAAACCCTTGGAAAAAATAACCTATGCTATAAGAGGTAGCCCACAGCTTTTCTATAGGATATGGGATAACTAATATAATCTTATTAACCTTTCTAGCGTATGTACTTAATTATTAGTTATTATTTTCTATTATTTTCTACATGCTGTTTACTTTCTTTTTTCTTTTTCTTTTTTTCTCTACATTTATTTAATTAATTAATTTATTTATTTATTCAAGTATTCCAAAACCTGTTGTTGTTAACTGATGGTGGCAGACTTACATTTACCTTTAGTTTTAAAATTAGTAACAAAAATCATGTAAAAAATATTAAAAAAACCTTGGAAAAAATAACCTATGCTATAAGAGGTAGCCTACAGCTTTTCTATAGGATATGGGATCCATGGATCACTTCTATAGAATTAACCTTTCTATGGTATTTACTTAATTATTAGTTATTATTTTCTATTATTTTCTACATGCTGTATTCTTTTCTTTTTTTTCTCTACATTTATTTAATTAATTAATTTATTCAAGGTTTCTATCTTACCACCATGAACTATACTACTGTAGTTCTTATTACTTTTAATTCTAACTAACTAATTAAATTAATTAAATTATTATTTTTTTCTGTAACTTTACCTCTAGGGGTGGGAAGAAGGCTGGTCCTGTCTCTGTGTGGGAGTAGGAGGCGATGTGTATGTGTGTATTTATGTATGTACATATTAAATGTTAAATGTAAGATATCATTATTTTTTTTTGTACTATGGCACCGGTGTTATGTTTTGTTATGTTTGTTATGCTATGTTTTGAAAAAAAAGGAATAAAAAGAATTTTCCCCCAAAAAAAAGAATATATATATATATATAAAAAGCACAATACAAATTGCCAACATCAGCTCTAAAATCACATAATAACTTATATCCACTTTCTGTGCACTTTATTTTCCATAGTGAAATATTTCCATATTCGACACAGTAACATGGTTTGACTCAATGCATAAATATATTAACAATGCATTCTAGTCAGACTCTAATTAAACCATGGTTATATCAACATGACATCTAGAAAAACACAACATGTATTCAAATGTCGTGTTGAACTGCATTAATCCTCTGAGGAGAGGCAAAAACAGAGGTAGTTTAAACCGTTAAAAGATGAGTCGCTGTGCTGTCAGTGACATCTTATTAAATGTAGATGATATCTGTACTTTACATTGATTGTGCTACAGGTAAACAGACAACATTGTTTTGTATGCAGAGACCTCAAAAAAGAACCAGAAGTTGAGGTCATGTAGTGATGTGTTGTGAAACATAAATGCTTGTGCTGTAAAAGTAAATGTGTTGGTGTCTCTCTTCTCATGCTGTCAAGCCACTCACGTTTTACAGTGAGAGAAAACAAAATACTTAATGTTTTAAAGCTAAAGTATTGTGCGTATTCCTCAAGTTTGATTAAATATGTTTGATTTAATTATGAATATTTCAAAGAGGATTTGTAGTATTTGTTTTTTGTATTATTTATCCTGTTTTGACCATATAACTGAACTCATCTGTGTCTCACATCAATGTTTTAAAAGAGTACTTTTGTAAACTACAACTACAGTCTTACTAAAAAGAAATTTGGTAGAAGGAGTTTGATTGACATGGCTTTTTTTTCCAAATCACAATATGTCTAAAATAAATTGAATATATAAGGAATATGAATGATAAATGCCACTGAATATTAAGAAATACTATGATAAACAAATCCGAAATAAGTAAATACAATTACATGGATACATAGTTTGATGTAATCCTTTTGTTTCTTGGCATCGTAAATAAAACATGCAACATTTACTGATGTGAGTTTTTTTGACGTTCTCCCTCAAAATCACCATAAAATTATAATGTTTGCAAGTAAATAATCTCAATCTGACTACAATATTTACATATGACAACAAATATGAAGACACTACATTAAAACATACTGCATGTATCGCCTCTAAATAGTTATCTGACAAGTGTGTGATTGGTCAAAGAAGATCCTTTCCCAATAGGTTTCCTTCTCAACAATATTTGTCCTTAAATTGCAACAATATTATGTTGACGTCAGACTTAAGAGTAAAACATGGACAGAAAAGGAATTTCTATGAACACAATGTGTGTTGATCCGGCTCCTTAGTCTCGGTGAATAAGAAAAAAAATAACAGCTGCATGAACCTGTTCTGTAAAGACATACTAGTTTCTGAATGGTTAAGAGATTTTAGCTCGTTTTAGGTTTTACAAAACACCTCAAATAAATCTAACTTTTTAAAACAAATTAACATGAGTATGTACATGAATACAATAATAAATATACCATGTATGAAATCAGTTAAATTCAGAAATGGCTCTGTGTTCTGATATACAAAAACAATCAGAAAACTGTTGACTAAAGAAAGAGTGGATGTTGTGTATAAGGTAATTTGAACAACAAACCCTGCGACTAAGATCACTGAAGATCATTTCATGTTGATTTCAGGAAACAATTCTAATGCATAAAATAGCAAATACAAGTTATAAATGCTCTTTGGACGGTCCATAATCCTCTAGATTTAAATTCTGCAACAACAAGGCCAGTCGTCAGAGACAATGTAGGTTCTTTCTTCTTCAGCTTATATTGAAATGTAACACTGTCGGTTATTTACCTCCTCAGTCAGAAGTAACTCACAGACTGACGTCCGTTAATGAGATGGACGCCTTGATTGTGTCCTCAGAGCCGCTCTCTGCGACGCTCTGGGTTCAGTTCAGCATCCTCTTCACAGAGCAGTGAATCATTTACTCCTCAAACATCTTCAGCACATCCCGAGGCTGCCTGCTTCTCTCAGATCAGTCAGGAGCCTGTGAGGCTTCACGCTGTGTCTGCAGATCCAACGCACAAACACAGTCTCACAATCACACAAATCCAGGCTTCATGGAGGACTTGAAACATTTGGGACAACCCTTCGTCCCGTTTGTCTGCAGACACCTGAAAGAACAAAACAGGTGAGTGTCAACAGCCTAATCTGTCAGCCTGCAGACGTGATGAAATAAAGAAATACACATATTAAAGTAAGTATCTGAGTAGATTTATGTACTGTATTCACAAGTTATTGAGTCTATATCACCCCGGGTACTTCTTTTGGTGTCAAAGTTATGTATGAAGAACATCAAAACAAAGATCACACTCAACAAATGAACACTCAACACCCACTTGAGATGGAAAATGTGGGAACAGGGTAAGGCCTGCAGTTTTTGGTCCCTGTCCCCGATGGACTCTCCACACATGCCGCAGTAGAGTTCCAGTTCCTCGACACACTGCAGGAACTTCACCACCTGCTCTCTGAGCTCCTCCTGCTGCCCCCGGCACCGATGAATCCCCTCACTCAGGCAGTGCACCTTCAGCGTACACAGCTTAACAAACAAGATCAGAACAAAAAGACATGTAGACTCTTTATGGGTGTGTACTGTCATACCAGCTTGTATGATGTATACATGTGTGTAGGGCTGCAACTAAAGATTACTAAAGTAAACTTAGCAAACTAATAGTTTGTCTATAAAATGTCAAAAAAAAAATAGCAAAAAATTCTGCTATAACTTCCCTAGAAGTTGATATCTTCAAATGTCTTGTTTTGTCCAACCAATATTTTACAATCAGGTATGACAAAGAAGTCTTAGTACAAATGTTTGGCATTTTAAAAAATGACTTAAATGATTATTAGATTATTAAAGAGGACATATTATGCTTTTGTGCTTTCACCCTTTCCTTTAGTGTATTATACAGTTTTTTTGTGCATGTAAAAGGCCCATAGTCCACACCAAAAATAGTTACTCTCCCCCACAGAAACACTGCTCCTGAACTGCCTGAAACGCCTTGCTTCAAGTCCCGCCTTTTCTTCTGTAACGTGGTGATGTCACCAAGCAACACATGTGCATAATACCTGCCTAGCGGCTAGTTTGGCACGCCCTCAGATAAAGCTAGTAAGAGCGGAGCTGGAGCGGAGTCTGAAGAGTTTCATTCGCTTGTCCAATCACAACAGAGTGGGCCGGCTGACTTATCAGAGCAGACTGGTCTTTTCAGGGGGTTCAAGCATGTAAATGTTCAAGCATGTAAACATGTTCTAGAATAAAACCCAAAATACAAGTATGCACCTGAAAATAAGTGTAATAGGTCCTCTTTAAACGAGTTGCCAAGCGACTTATCAATTAATTGACTAAGAGTTGCAGCTCTACTTGTACTTGTGTCCTGTGTAACACCAGTTACCTTGTTTCCCATCCCATCTGCCAATTCCTGTGCTCGCTGCAAAGAATCAAGAGCCTGGAAAATAAACAGTGAAGCAGGGTTTGTCATTACTACTTATTATGAATAACAATGTCAATATGACTGTGAGATTTGAAGTGAGATTTATATATATAATGATAGGTACCTTGTCATATTCTTTCTGCAGTAGCCAACACTTTGCAACTCCCAGGTAGACGTGTGATTGTCCGAGACGGTTTCCAATCTCAGTCATGATACCCAGTGCAGACTCGTAGCGAGGGAATGCTTTCTAGATGGATGGAGAGAATTACCAAGATGAAGCTCACCATATTATAGATGTCAGAGCAATATCACAGTTAAAGAAAAAAACACATTTGAGTCAAAAATATATAAACCAAAAGGCAAAATCTTATCGTTAACCCAACAAGTTTGCACAAATGGTGGCACCTTACATCAGCGTCACGCCTGCAGCGGTGTATGTCTGCAAAGTTTAGTAAGCACAGAGCCTGCAGAGGACGGTCACCGTGCTGCAGAGCAATCTTCATAGATTCCTGTAGACGTGTGAGACAGAAGGTTTTAGAGGAGAGAGGAACTCGTCTGACCACCTCGACTGTGATAGCAAAACTCTGCTGAAATCTAATGATTAATTAAGGAAAATCATTTTGGATCATTTGGAAATTGGACTTCCAAGATAGTCAGATTTATTATCAGCAGATACATTTAAGGCGAGACACTGCAGGCAAAAACATTGCTTTTCATGCACTGGTCAATTTTGAGATTTTGGTCTTTTTTTCTTCCATAGTATGTCTTCTTTCAGACTAGTGGACAAAAAAAATCCAAAATACACATTCAGATGTTTATTTTACTACTTTGTCTATTTGCATCTGTAGATTTCTCCTAAATTCACCAAAAGTTAGCATTAGATAATGCCTCATTTGCAAATTTTAATATACGATTTCAGAAAACTGTAATACAAAAAACAATTGTCTTAATGTAAGTAATCAACTGGGCAAGTTTCATGGTGATATCTATTAGGTAACATTTTTTACCCTATTCACCTGAAGTGCCTTTCACAATGTATGGGATTTTACAATACATATCTTCAGAGGCTGTTTTCTCAAAATTAGTTTTTTTCAGACTCTGAGCCAGAAATCTCCACTTCAGTAGCACTTACATCCACCAGACTTTCCAGTGTTATTCATATCTATATTCTGAAGGATTTTCCAAAGGGGTTTGTTCATATATCATTCATAGCCTGATTTATAGAACATGTTGTTCCTAAAAACATGGAGAAAATTGATTTTTTTTTTATAGCTGTTGACAGTATTTTCTGCTTTATGGAGTGATAAAAAGAGACATCCAAAATTCCCTCAGTAAAATCCTTTGACTCTAATATGTCAACAAAATGAAACAACAATTTTGAATCTGGCTTTATCAAATGTTCAGATGTATGTTGTGGAAATGTATGCAAATTAGCTTATATTTAATAAGATAATGCCTGATTTGTATATTTAAAGATACATTTTCACAAAACTTGTAATACAAAAAAATATTTTCTTAATGTCAGTAATCAACGGGGGGAAGTTTCATAGCAATATCAATTAGTTGTTTATTTACCCAATTCACCTTGGGTGTCTTCCCTTAAATCAAATCACAGTATTAAACTATACAGCACCATAATGTATAATACACTTCCTAAAATTAACACTTATTATAGATGAAAATATTTAACATGGTATATTTAACAAAAAAACTAACATTCTGTGGATGAGAGCATTTAGCAGAGTTGTTTATAATGAACAGACGTGTGAATCCTGAAACTTATGGTGGTATTTTATTAAACTGCTTTTGCAACAGTTATTTCATTTAGCAGTTTCAATATATTTTCAAATAAACCAGACTGAGAAATGATGTGGAACGTGAGGCGTTTCACCTTTAGGACTCCTCTTGTACTCTGGTATTCTGAATATGACAACATGTGTAAATTGTTTGTCTAAATGCTTTTGGCAAATGTAATAAATCTGAAATGCATCCTGCTGTCTTGTTACTTTACTTTTGCACTCCAAGGCAATGACATCAAGTTATTTTTCACCCTCGGTACATAATTAGAACAGAGTGAAGACTAAAGCTTCATTAACACTTTAAACCAGCGCCTCTGTGAGCATATTTCTGTCGAGGTCTAAGGCCTGGTGCGACAGAACAACTGGCGCCTGCACCTGTCAGCAGCACAACATCTACTGTATCTGCAGCTCCGACATCAAAACAGCCAAAGACATCAGGGGACCTCGTGAGGAAACAAAAACTTTCACATTCTCCACAAGTTATGCGAGTTTGTCTTTGTGGGGGTGAGTCACGTCTCTGAGGACAGTTAGTTGTGTGTGGGACGGTTATAAAACAATACCTCACAGCACTCCATGGCGTCTGGCATGCGCTCCAGTTTCCTGTAGGCGACAGACATGTGGTACTGGCTCATGGCTCGATACTTGAGGCTCCAACCCTTGCCGTAGTCGTTGACGAGCTCAGCTGCTTTGCAGGGGAAGAACAGGGCTTTCTCATAGTCCTGTTGGCAGAAGTTATTGATGAGTAAGACATCTGATGTCCAAAATGGCAAACGTCTAAGTCAAACGTCTTATTTAGATACTACTGACATGGACTTTTTGGTTTCCTTCCTTTAACAATTCAACCTTTGACAGTATTCAAACAGAGTCGAGTACTTTTGATATATTTGTCTCCACTATTATAAACAGGCATATTATGTTTTCTTTCATAAAATAACGTGACATATGAGTGCATTCTTCAAATGCCACTTCACCACAATCCCATTGAAACCAATCCTCCCCAGGAAGCCGAGGTATTACTCTTACAAATCTCTGATGTCAAGGGTACTACATAAGCCCCCGCCCGCCAGCCGGCCTACTCGCTCCGCCCTTGTTTCACAATGCCCAGTACCACATGAGCTAACCATTGATGATGTTTGCTTGGATGCTCTGCAGTGTTATCATGCTCCGCAAATACGCTGGCAACATCAGTATTGATTGCGCAATGAAGTCACACGTGCAATCCAATGATTGTTTTACCAAAATAAAATACCTGAGAAGTCTGCAATTATCAAAGTAGTTTTTACAGAAAATGAAAGACTCCTTGTCTATAATATGTCATGCAAGAATTATTTTTAAGACAATTAGTCAAAAGAGCAATGACTATGGTGTAGTTTTTGCAGTGCAGCACACATTAAAATGATCAAAATCAGCTTTCAGAACAATCAAATCTCATTAATTTTATTTTTTAAAAAGTACCTTAAGGTGGACATAAATGTTTCCAAGACTGCAGCAGACTCTGCACTCCAGCATCTTGTCGTCGTTGTTGTGTGCGTAGCGCAGGGCCTTCTCGTAGCTCTCCAAAGCTTTCTGGAAGACGCTGAGGCCCAGGAAGGCGTTGCCCATGCTGAGACATACCTGGCCGTTGAGCTGCAGGCTGACGGTGGTACCCTGCATGTTTAAGCAGGTCTTACAGTAGGACACCGTTTTCTGGAAGTCGCACAGCTTCTCGTTGCTGCGCGCCAAGTTCAGGTAGCCCTCCGTCAGGTAGTCTGGGTCCTCCATTTCTCTGGCTGTGTCAATTTGATCTAGAGCGTACTGCAAAGAGAGAGTGAGGTGATGGGAAACATGCAGGCCAATTGTGAATAAATTCAAATAGATAAAAAGAGAGAAATCATATGACACATTTATTCAAAGACATGAGGGTCTCTACTTTATAAAGTCCTCATCAAAGCGGGGTGAAAGAGAGTGGGTGCTGCTTGAGTAAAGATGGTTATGTCAACAAGACACCCCACACTGATACTCGGGTTGCAGGACACTTATTTACTCTGCATCGTGTGGAAGCCACAAATTAACCCGTGCTTCTCAAGATCCCTGTAAATGGAACCAAGAGGGTGACCTTTGACCTCTTCTCGTTCAAATAGTCACTCTGATTTTGTAGAAATGTTAAAATGCGACAACGGCACAAACTGTAGCAGTCCTGAATGGACATGACGACATATAAAATCGATGGGATATTCAGTGGTGCACACACACACAGTGCTGGTTGCATAACACAAAATATGATCACACAGTAGTAAAAATGTGAGAAACGTGAATTATCTAAACAAGGATATTTAGAGTAGGACACTGATTATATATATATATTTGGTTAACTCTAGTTATTGTACGTAGCATACTGTTGTTTGCGACACTTACCTTGAGCATATCTTTATATTTTCCCATTTCTGAGTGCGCCGTGATCAGGCACCCCAACACCCGAAACTTCCCTCCAGGATCTGAGGTCTTCTCCAGCACTTTAGTCCAGACATGCAGGGCTTTGTCCGTCTGATTGGACTGATACAACCTCAGGCCCTTCTCTATCTGCTGCTTGGTTTGGTCCTGGCCCATCTCTGGTGCAAGGCGCCTCATAAAAATATTCATTCGTTTAGGCCATGCAATTTCAGTGAGGCAGCAAGAAAGTAGATCCTTGCCATGCACAGAACAACTCCAAAGAAGATCCCGTGAAGATGATCCTCCCGAGAGGTCGCTGCCAGAAGGCCTACCAGATCCCGCTCTCTCAGCTCCGGCTGTGCTGAGATGGAGAAGAAACTGGATCCACCGAAGTAAAACGGCAACACACCAAGACCATTATCACCAGTCGCTTCGCGGAGAGCTGGAGGGCCAGAAAAATACCTTCCCCATTTAACCCTGCGATGATCCCCTCTCACCATCAAGTGTTCCAAAATTCTCCCTCAGATTTCTGCTTGAAAAATGCCAAAGAAACACGTTTCCCGGCGGAGTGCTAGCAGCAATATCCCAGAATATCTACTCCCTCCACACCCCAGCGAAAGGAATTCTCAGCACCCCCGTGTCCAACCCCCTCCACCTTCCTCCTACTGCTGGCGCTACAGCAGATGGCCTTGTCACTCTAGACCATGTGTCCCTTCAGGAATTCTGTCCTGCCCTCAGCAAGCAGTCCCAAGGTCACTACAGCTCCTAGCAATCTCCCTTCGGACTAAACCTCACTCGCTGACCAAACACTGGACACATTTTTAAACTACAACCCTCTGGTGCATTAAACACACCTCCACAAATTGATCTCACCAGACTCTCACACGTGGGACTGTGAACTGCGATATGGGGTGTTGTTCGCCAACATTAAGGGACTGCATGTCAGATGGTGCTCGTAGTGGCCGTCAGTTCCTATTGGGAGTTCTTATGGAGGCGCATATGTGGCCCCAGAAACCCCCACCCCACATCTTGGCGTCAGCAACTGATGCTTAGAATAGTTCACAAAGTCTGACATGTTACTGGGCTTGGGTTTCAGCTGCACAGCCTCCTGCAACACATCAATGGGATCAAAGTTTTGGCCTCTCCGTAGTAGCTTTCTCTCCTTCAACTCCCCTGTTCCCCCCAAGGACAAAACAGGCACCTTTACCACCTCGCCATTCACAAGATGCATTACCAATCCAAAGATAAATACTGTTAGGAGGTATGTCTTTGTTGAGGCAAAGCTTTCAATAGCTACACAGCAACAAAGTGACCATTTCTAAATGCATCGCTGTATAATTGCAAGAAGGAAAGATCTTATATCCCTAGTAATAAACAGTATAGGGATGCACCGATACCGGATTGGATATCGGGCCGATACTGACTCAAATAGTTGGATCGGGTAACGGTGGCAATGGGTGCCGATCTATTCAATTCAGTTCTATGTTTATATACTATATATATACTGGTATTTTAATCCCTGTTTACGTTTTGACCAATTTGTTGCTGCATTAAAAAGGTTTACACTTGAATTGTAATTCCTGTTAATTTTAAAGGTTTTTACCATGTTATTGGTGTACGATTTATTATTTTAATAATAAAGAACAATTAAATAAATTGAAATCACATTTTGTTTAAAAAGTTAGGAAGGCAATGATTAAGTCAATCCTGATGTTGTCTTACACATAAAAGAATGATCCCAATCACTTCCACACAGTGAGACATACAGCTTATTAATTAAACACTGGTATCAGATCGGTACTCACTATCAGCCGATACCCAAAACCCAGGTATCGGTATCGGGACTGAAAAAGTCAGGTCGGTGCACCCCTAAAACAGTATGAGAGATAGTTAATGCATAAAGGCTAAAGGACCAAAAAACATCAGAACAAACAGTGGCAGCTTGTAGCTACAGCGATATATTTTTACATTTCTGTTAACTTGAACATGTACGTCGTACATCAAAAAATACAATCTCAAGACAAGAAACTGTGAAAAAATTGAAAAGTTAGAAAACATCCTCTGTTATCGTGTTTGACTTCAAATTTAAACATCTGAGGATATTTAACCTACAACATCATGATACACTTATTCACGCACGATACACCCGAGGATGTTTTATGTCCAGTAAAGTTTTTACACGGAAGTTGTTCATGCGTGTCAGTAAACAAGCAGTGCACAGGAAACAATGTTGATTAGTTCATCACTGGTTACAGCATCACTACAAACTGATTGACTTCTTAGCTAAAGGGATCCACAATGAGACACACTGGAATAATACAAGCAAGTGACACACACCGTTGAACTGTTTCTACTGGTCTGGTGGTGAAGTCAGAAGGGAATGAGTGACACAGAAACCAGCTGAGTAAATACATTTAGAGCAGGTGTCCTCACAGGATGTCTGAACAGTGAAGTCATGGTAAGATATCTTCCCTGATTGTCCGTGGCGTCTGTGTGGGCCACGGTATGAACACCCAGAGGACATTTTAGGCCAAAACAAACTGCCAGTTTGTGAGGAGGATTTTAATGCCTCTGATAACGGAGACGACAGAAGTGGCCGGGTTGAACTTTAACGTGTTTGCGTCACCTTTCTTACATTTGTCCCTGAAGACATATATGCAGCCATTACAGCTGGCCACCTTCCACAGTGAAGGAACACAGCTCCACACCTCAGGGAAGCGCAGGCGGGTGAAGCTCTCCAGCAGAGGGTTGTAGCACACTATGGAGTCTCCCTCTGCTACGATGAAGATCACGTCCATGTGCACCGCGGCGTGCATGCAGCCCGCGAATGGCAGCATGTAAGGTTTGATCTGGCACTTCTGGGAGGCGGTGTCAAAGCACTGAATCAGTCGAGATGGCTTAGTAAAAAAGTCCATGTCATTCTCCTCCCCTCCGAGCAGGTAGATGGTACCTCCCAGATTAACACCGGCAGCCCCGGACACCGCGGTGTCCAGCTGGCTGGTTTCTGTCCACATGTTGTCCTTCACTGTGTAGTAGATGACGGCGTTAGAGAGTGTGTCCTGCAACGTCTTACCTCCTAGCGAGTAGATGTTGTCCTCAGTAGAGACAGAGACCATGGTATGGTGAAGGCGGTCTCTGGGCAGTGGGGCGCAGCGCTCCCAGTCCATGGTGTGCATGTTGCACTTCCACATGCGGCGAGGGATGGACCCCCCCACCACATACAGGTCACCTCCGTGTTTACAGGCCGCTGTGATCTGATGGCATAAACTGTTCTGGCCGCTCACGCTGATCGCATCGTCCTCCTCGTCACAGTGAAGCGACACAGCCAGGGAGTGAGTCCGCGCCTCCTCTTTACCAATCAGGTAAATGTGGACATTCTCACCGATTTCCTGTAGACATATAAGATAAAGACATATCAGACAACAAAGATACAAATAATTACAACCAGTGGGCAACTCCGGACCGAAAAGTGAAGTCAATGCAGAAGTGCCTTAAACTTGTATTCTTCTTAACAGCCAGCAGGGGGCGACTCCTCTGGTTGCAAAAAGAAGTCTGATTGTATAGAAGTCTATGAGAAAATGACTCTACTTCTCACTTGATTTATTACCTCAGTAAACATTGTAAACATGAGTTTATAGTCTTAATCTCTAGTTTCAAGTCTTCTTTAATACAGCATGATGTTCATTTAGTAAATTATGGTCCCATTTAGAGTAAAATAGACCATAAAGCAAGGTATGCTTTAGGACGTGGCTACCTTGTGATTGACAGGTCGCTACTACGGCGTTGTCTTGTCTTGGAGTTCATGTTTTCGTCTTACAACTTTAACCCTTTCACAGTGTGTTTTGAGTTCATGAAAGTTAATATAACCTTTTTGGTCGCCTAAAAATATCTTATTCAGCATTCAGTTGTACTTAGTTCCACCCTCTCGTGTCACTTCTGGTTGTAACCAAGATAGCAATGGCCAAAAACCAAGATGGCGACGGCCAAAATGCTGAATTCAAGGCTTCAAAACGGCAGTCCACAAACCAATGGGTGACGTGACTACGTCTGCTTCTTATATACAGTCTATGATCAGTCTACAACAGTGAGAGCAAAAATGAGAGCACCCTTTTCAAAACAGTTTTCAGCTCTAGATGAATGAATGTTACCTTGAGATTTTCTCGGAGAATACAAGAAAACTCCTCTCTCTCCACCTTGTTGTGGTTTATCCACGACTCGATGGCCGCTGTTGGATTCTGGGAACTCGGAACTCCATCTGAACACAAACAAACACAAGGAGGCCTAGTGAGTCACATTTATAAAATGTGTTTTCTTTATTTCCATTATTTTCATGGCATTTTTGCCTTTTTGGATTAGTGTTGTCAAAAATATCAAAGTATTGATACATATTGATAGTGAATATTTGAAACGGTTTCACCTTTTAATAAAAATATAAAATTGTATGCCCTCAATGTTGTCTCACTTTTCCCCTGTGGTATTGAAAATGGTATCGAATGTAGATATTTTTCAAGGTATTGTATCGTAGTTAGAAATTCCAATATCATGACAACACTATGTTGGATAGTCAATAATGTAGAGGCAGACAAGAAATGGGGGTGATATCGAACCTGGGACATATGGTAACTTGCTTAATCATTCAGCTACCAGGATGCCCCATAAAATGTGTATTGAAGGTGATGGGACTATACCTGTTTTTGCATGTTTTACCTAATTACAAATTATGTATTATGTAATCACTGCTAGCCATTATGATTTGGCTAGACGTAATGTAAATAATACAGCACATGGCTTGTAGTAAGTAGAAAAACATTTTTTGGACGTCATAGCACATAGTGATGGGACAGCGATGGGTAATACCTTTGAGGATGTCCACAAGCAGACAGAGAGGCACATTAAGAAATTCTTCAGTCTGATGCAGCTGGGCCAGATGGATTTTGGCACAATGCTTGGCTGCAGTGTACAACTCCTGGTCACTGTGTCTGTCTGCCAGCCACATCACCTGGGCAAAAACAGGTTATCATTAAACTGATACTACACAATTATGACTAAGTAGCAGAGACTTGTGAAAACAGCGAATCACCTGCAGGCAGTTCTTGACCTCTACTGTCCGTGAGAGGAAGCGAGAGCATTCCTCAAACAGTGCAGTCAGCTGGTACATATCTGCCATCTCATAGGTGTCCTGAAGCTCCTCCACCCTCAGTTTAATCGTGCCATGGTAAATGTAATCAATCAGCAGCTGAAAGACAGTGGCGCCGACATCTTTCAGCTCAATAGAGCGGTTGTGGGACTCTTTGAGGTTGGAGGTGAACATGGAGCGGAAGAAACTGCTCTGTGCCGAGAGCACCAGCCGGTGCAGGTGAAACTCTTTGCTATCTACGGTGATGGTGACGTCAGCGAACAGGCCGTCCTCCAGACACAGGTCCATGATGCTCTTCACAACCCGGCTGGAGTGGGAGCGGTCGGTGAAGGTGTATCCCAGGAAGTAGTTCTCCTCTCCCACAGAGCCCCCGACGCTGAGGCCCCCGTCCTCGCTGGAGTCCATCTTTGCTGCTTGCCTGACAAAGTCACCAAACAGCATAGCATCCATTTACACCCCAGTTTATAAGAATCTAAAACTAATGCAGTCTAATACAAAACCCTGCCTTCACTAAGGTTATAATGATCTGTTGCTGTTGAAACTATTCCAGAGAGGTGTTGATTATATCCTGACACTGGAGGCCACTACAGATGTCATTATTGGAGTGTTTAAAAAAAAATCAAACAATATATATTTTTAACATAAATAGATAAGATAAACAACATTTTGTTAAGAATTCCTTTTTTTCCCCTAGTGACTAGTATGATACGTACTGAACAGGACATTTTACAGTTCACAAGTAAAGTTCTCGGTGGTCTTCTGTACTGCAATTTCTTGTTAATAATCAACCGATATGTCGGTACAATATATCAGAGGAACACTAATATATATATTTATGGACATTTTGGAGACTGTTTGTATTGCTGTTAAATTATACTGAAAGGTGTTTTCTAATCATTTGTCCACCCCATTTATTTCAACTAAAAAGGGACTAAATATTAGACACCTTCCAGTACAACACAATACAACTAAAAGCTCCAAAATCACCTTTAAAGTCAATCAACACCTCTCTGCTAAAGTTGACAAACATTATAAACATCATGAAGGCAGGATTTATAGATAGATAGATAGATAGATAGATATAGATAAATAGTAACTTTATTGATCCCGAGGGAAATTCAAGTTTCCAGCATCACAGTTCCATAGTGCAAAACATGAAGAAAACTTTTAAAACTGAATATAGTGCAGGGTAACAGCTGTGATACAGGACTATTAAAAAAGTGAATATAGTGCAGAAGAGACTGTTAAAAATGAATATAATGCAGGGTAACAACTGAGATACAAGACTATTAAAAATGTGAATATAGTGCAAAAAGTGATATAGTGCTGAATAATAAAATATAGGAGATATACAGTAGAGACCAGGGGATTAAGAAATATCAAATATGGAATATAATGTGGGATGAGAACTGAGGTAGGGATGTTTTTTTTAAAATAGACTATAGTGTAGAATAAAGCTGTACATTATTGGTATAATACAGTAAAAAAAACAGCCTATAAATGTGCAGAGTAGTGCTGTTGGTGGTGTGCAGAAATAAAAAAGTATCTTAGTCTGTGAAAGTGCACTGTGTGCATTGTTATCTGTCCTGAATTATATTAGACTGCATTGCTTTTAGCTGGACGAAAATGAATGTGATACATCGTTATAATATGCAAAACACAAAGGCAGCTGCTCAAAAGCTTTGGTTATATTGCTATTAGATGAGCTGATGGAGCAGGTTTCATGCAGAGATGTGAGGGTGTAGCTACTAGCTGGTGATGGAGAAGCTAACAGTAGCTCTGTTGTGTTTACCGTCCCTCTAGAGTCACAATTCAACCGGGATATCGAGGCGGTAGAGTTAACATTAGGACTACAAAAGAGACAATAGAGTCGTAACGCTTTAAACAATGACTAGTAAAGAATCGTGGTTACCTTTGTATCCACTAGTTTATCATCCAGGAGCAGCTGAACTCTTCACCGGAAGTAAACACACTTGATGTGATGAGACGAGTCGCTGGTATCATTCTGGAGCTGCTGCCTCCATGTGGTGGAGCTGCGGTACTACAATACTCAGCTCACTATATATAATTGGTCAATTATACTAAATAAGTAATTGGCTGGACAGTTAGTGTCTTACTTAATTAGCTATATTACTATGTAGTTAGTGACTCCTCCAGGGCATGTTGTGATAAACATACTGCCTTTATTACAGCATCCACTGTGTCTTCACCACTACATGAGGTTAGGTCAGGGGTCAGCAACCTGAGGCTCTTTAGCCCCTCTCCAGTGGCTCCCTGTGGATTTTTAAACATGGAAATGAATAACTGTTTTTTGTTTACATTTTCATTTTTATTTATCATTGTTGTAGGTCTATGGTATGACGATACGACGAAGTATTAGGGCCACATTGAGGAAAAAAAAAAAAATCTGAGATTTTGAGAATAAAGTCATAATATTACAAGAATAAAGTCATAGGTTTACGAGAGAAAAAGAGTCGTAATATCATGATAATAAAGTCATAGGTTTATGAGAAAAAAGTCGGAATATTACGAGAATAAAGTCACAATATTACAAAGTAGTAATTTTACGTGTTATTTTCTTTTTTTGTCGTAAAGTTATGACTTTATTCTGGAAATCTCAGATCTCACATCTCAAAGATGTTTATTCCTCAATGTGGCCCTAATAATCCATAGTACATTTGCTCTTTGGGCCCTCACTGCATTAGACTTATATACTATATACTTAGACTATAAACTGTGTTACCTTTATCACAATGATCAAATGTTTTGCGGCTCCAGACAGATTTTTTTGTTGTTTTTTGCCTAAAATGGCTATTTTGATAGTAAAGGTTGCTGACCCCCTGGGCTAGGGTGAATATAATGGGGAAATGCAACATTAAAGTAAAGCTTAAATGTTTAAATAAAAGGGTGAAAAAGGTTAGTTGCCTCTGTTGGCTTCAAGACCTGCTAGCTCTGAGTTCTGCCTGCTGTGGATGAAAATCCAGGATCTAAAAATTATTGCTCTCTGCTCTGCATCACAGCCATCTGGCATTTGGTCCTTTTTTTCCAAGGTGGAAAAATGAATGGTATTCAAGCTGCGCTGCTTCTGCCTGGATTCACAAAAGTAGGTGAGAAAGAAGAGAGAAGGATGCAGCGTTTCATCTATCAGCAATAATCAAAAGAGGAATGAATATGAAAATAAAACTTAAAATCTGCCTTCTGATCATTTTGTGGCTTTCGTTTGAGCAAGTGCTGCAAGGTAAGTAGAAACAGAAGATCTTCTATCAGGACTGTGATTAGGACAGACAGGTTGTAATATAATGATACTGTATGCACTGATCAATATGCAGCAAACAGGTGTCAGTTTCTCTGCATTTCAGTTATGTTACTGTTAAACTTCAGTATTTTCTACTGTAGATGTGTCTGCAGGCATCAGTCCAACTTCTCAAAAAAATGGCTCATCAATCTCTGATGCAAACCTGATGTTTGAGGTACGTTCTTCTTTTTAGAGTTAAAGAGGACCTATTATGCCTTTGTGCTTTTTCCGTTTCCTTTAGTGTGTTATATATATTTTTTGTGCATAAAATGTCTGCAAAGTTACAAAGCCCAAAGTCCACGCCAAAGGGAGTTACTCTCCCCCACAGAAACACTGCTCCTGCTGAACTGCCTGAAACGCCTTGATTGAAGTCCTGCCTTTTCTTCCATAACGTGGTGATGTCACCAAGTAACACATTTGCATAACGGCAAATTTGGCCCGCCCTCAAATAAAGATAGTTAGAGCAGAGCTGGGGCCTGTACTACGAGGCAGGATTTGCGATTAGCGCGGTAACTTCAGGGTTAACTCAGGGTTTTCCGTCCTACGAAGGTGGATCACTTCTTACCGGGGTAGATCACCATGGTAACTTATGCTGAACAGCTAACCTGCTCCGGAGCAGGTTATGTTCCAGATAAGAGATCAGCTCATAAAAAAGCACCACCTACTGACCAATCAAAGCTCAGTGCGCAGATCGTATGATAATATTACAGAAAATACGAAAAATGTACAGTTATAATCCAGGCTAAAAACAACACAGTTTAAACTGACAAATGCAGGAAGGACAGTTGGATTTATGCTGTGGGTGTTTACCGCTTTGAATTATGTTTTTATATTTCTTTTTTTACTTGCTATTGAGTCCGTTTCACACCGCCGGAGACGGGGACGCAGCTGAAAGAAGGTTGAAATAGTCATACACACCACTTTCTTGTGAAAGGTCATAATGAAGTGCAATCCATTCATCCATTACATGTCTAAAAACTATTTATATCTAAACGACTACAATTGACTTTTGAGTATTCCGTTAAATTAATAAATCTGTAAATTTACGCATTCACACATCAGGAGTTTTTTCTTTTGCCAGCTGTCCTTCCTGCATTTGGCAGCTTCAACTGGGTTAATTGTAGCCTGGATTAAATGTTTAACTTCTTCGTATTTGTCTAATATTGCTCTTCCTTTGTAAAATGTGACGCTCTGTCTGTCTGCAAGTCTGTGGACTTGTCCATGTTTGTGATTGGTCATATGCTGCAAACACCGCCCCGTTCATGTGAACTCAGCCAGATTGAGAAACCCTGGGTTGATTTACCGAGTTGATAACCACCTTCGTAGGACCGCTTAGCAGGATCTCGTTTATTAGGGTTAGTTAAGCCAGATAATAAGATACCCTGGGTATGTTGAACTTGCGTCGTAGTACAGGCCTCTGGAGTCCGAAGAGTTTGGTTCAGTGAGAAAAATAAAGAACATTAAAGCATGCAAACATGTTCTACTAGAAACCCAAAATACAAGTATGCACCTGGAAATAAGCATAATAGGTCCTCTTTAACAGAAGTCACTAAACAAATTTTTGCAATATTTTACTTGCAGGGTAAGTGATATTATAGCATATTTACTTTTCCATCCTGTGTGCAGTTCTTGCTGGGTGGGGTTGAGCTCGACCAGGACAACAACATCGTCCTGCTGGACAAGGAGATGGCATCGATGAGGCCGGGCCGGGCTTTTCTGTCTCAGATCAATGATAACATCCCCAGAAGTCAGAGCTCCATGGTACAGATGGTGACCACACTGAAGGATCAGAGGAGGAGGCCGCTGACTGAGGATCAGTTCGACGGTATCGTCCTGAGCATGGTGTACTCTGCCCAGCAGGCCTCGCATCAGGAGAGAAGAGAGGAACAGGAGGCCTGGAGTGAAGTGCTCTTCCAGCTGGCAAATGCTACGGTCCATGAACTACGTGGAAGTTATCTCTTCAATTATGCATGATGCACAAACTGCCATTCTGTATGAAATAAAGGTGTATGCAATAAATCACCTGCCTCAAATCTTCCTGTAATGTGTATTCATAACAAAAAAGTTTTAAAATATATGTAGGAAACATGATAACTTTTATTATAGTACAGCAGAAAAACACTTTATAAAAGACACAACAAACAGTAAACAAAGGAATATATACACATGGATTTACAAGAGCCACACTATTACATCGTTTACTTCTTCCTCGTCTGTGCTTGTTTTTGTTTAGTACAGCCAGTCTTGGTCTTGGTTTTGGTCTCTGATTCTTCCAGAGAACCCAGTTTCTTCTTGAGCTTTGCATCAACAGCAGGAGCTCTCCTGTCCCTGCTGGAGCGCTGCCGACTCCTCCGCTGGCCTCTCGAAGTGTCCACAGAGGTCGAGGTTTCCTCCTCCGACTTGTGCCGTTGATCACTGATCAGTGACTTTTTTCTATCCCAGACCAGCACCGTCACACCTGTGAGTGAACATTAAGCATCTTCAGCTCTCACAGAACCGGTTTGATCAGATAACACATCTATCAATATTGTGCGTTTGAAAAACTCACCCATTCCAGATCCAATCACGTCACCCAGTGAGTTGAATTTGTTGATCTGTAAATAAATATTTCTCTATGTTAATAACTAAAAACAGTTTTCATGTCTTGGTCCTGTTTTTTCCGGTGTCCGGTGTTTTTAAAAAATACTCACAGATTTGATCCCTGGAGCACTGGGATCTTGCAGCTGACACACGAGCTCTGCGGTGTTAGAATCAAAGATGTCGATGGTCCTCTGATCTCCGGGGCAAACGCGGTCGTCAGGGTAGCGGCCCGCCACGATTAGGTCATAGACCGGGTGCCATGTGGCCTACAGAGAAATAATAACAGTATTCTGTTGTAAATGTAATGACGTCTGTGGCTGTATGTGAAAGTGCCTACTATATACTACTGAGGAACGCAGTATACAGTATATACTGCGTTCCTCAGTAGTATGCAGCATGAAACTGTTAAATTTAAGTATTTTACTGTATGCTAGGCCAGGGTTTAGCCTTTAAACAAACTCTTAAAGCACTAGACAAAAAAACAAACTTGTACCACTATTACAATATTATTGAAAAATACAACTCATTGAGCTTTGATTTTGTTTTTGTTTTTGATGAATGTTTGTTTACTTTATAAGATACTGCAGGTTTAGCTCCACCAGCTACAAGACAAACGGGATCATCAACGAGAGGACACTGGAAATATAAAACATTGATCAACAAAATTTACTCAAACTGCTTTTTCAGTTACAGCAACAAAACAGTGGACTGATCTCCCTACAGATATTAGAGTCATGTCAAAAAGGGTCATGTTGTCTCAGCAGGCATCTCTCTGCCCCGTCAGAGGCTGCTCTTTCCTTCACCTCTTCCCTCACCGCTGCCTGGTGCTCTGTAGTCGGTCTGTGAGCGTCACTGGCCGGCTCTTGAGTGAGCTACGCCCACGGGCGATTGTGGAACTTTCAACTCCAAAAAGGCAGATAACCACAGGTTGTGTTGTGATATTTAAACAAACCATCCCTCAACAAGGAAATAAAAGCCTCTCGTCTACGAGACCGGTCTCTAGAGAGCTCCAGCCAGTTCATAGCGGTCTGTGAGCGGGACTGCCAGGCTGGCGCTAGCTTGCCGTCATGACAGTTTATTTAGTCTAATTTTCGATGCACCATCAATTTTCCTAAAACTGCCAATATTCTAAATGTACACAGTTGATTTATCGCTTCCCAAATTCTAAGAAGTGAATTTAGTGATGAAATAGCACAAAAAGTGTTTTAAAAAAACTTGCAGTTTTTGGCCACTGTTGTTGATTTTTTTCCAAATCAGTACAACATCGGGGTATTTTTGGCATACTGTAGAATTTGCTTTTGTTTGCATACTGCATATAACATGCTACATTTTGGCCACATCAGTACGTACTGCAAGTATTGTATGCAGGTTTGAATACTGCCTGTGTCTTGCTGTCATGCTGTTTGTGTGTCGATCATTTGTGCAACTAAACTGTTTGATAGTTGTGTTTTTTGGTTACATACACATCTAGAGAAGAAACCAACCTTGATGGGTGTGAGATGCTGAAACTGTCTGTGTGGATGTTGGATGATGTGTTGAGGCTTCGACCAATCAGGAGACGAATAGACCCGGATCTGGTCGTATTGATCCGTGGTGAGCAGCTTGGAGCAGTCCAACGGGTTGAAATGGGCTGCGAGGAGACGACAGAAACAGCTTTACCCAATCATATAGATTTTCTTTACAGCTTGTCGCCATAGCAACTGTAATACAAATCATGGCCGTAAACTTCTTTTAGGTTCTTGTCCACATTTTCATCAAATAAATTAAGAAAACTGAACAGAATTGAACTAAATGGAAAGACAAAGAAGTCACTTGCATCTAACACCAACAATGACACTTTTAACTATGACTTATAGCTATTTATATTTAACACACTTAGAATAGATTCCACTTCTCAGCATTTTTTATTTACTTATTTACACTGTGGTTATACAGTATATTGTATGTGTCTGATGCACATTTTTTGTAAATATTTCCTATATTTCTCCTTCTATTTTTTATCATATTTCTTTATGCTTTTATATAAGAGCAACTGTAACATCCCAATTTCCCCCAGGGGATCAATAAAGTATTTCTGATTCTGGTTACTTTATTTATTATCTACATTAATGAGAAACATGGATGGTAGATTACCAGAGGTCCCTTCAAAAGTCAGGGCAAGTTACACTAAATGCATAATTTGTTTCCATATTGTTTATATTGCACAAATGTTGCAGAATGTTCTAAAAAAATGAATGTATGTCACAAAGACGTAAAGGTGAAACTTAATAAAGAGTTTTGTGAATGAGAGTGTTACCTGAGTTGACCGCTCTCTCATGAGGCATCTCATGGAGGAAGCTCTTCTTGTCTTTGAGGTTTCTCAGGTCCCAAAGTTTCACCGTGTGGTCGACTGAGGCCGTCGCCAGCAACCAATCACAACGGGGGTTGAACTCGGCATGGGTCACTTTGGCTTTATGCAACTTGTCGCTGAAAATCTACAAATCAAATTAAAAATGAAAATACACACCTTTTAAATTCATTAAATTAAATTCACTTTACAATTGCCCCTCGGGGAAAAATAAAGTGATTTGAATTGAATTACAATATTTGCTTGTTTGAGAAATACTGATTTTCTTTAGTGGCCAGAAGACAACACAAGCCCTTTGTTGTCTCATTAAAATACAGTAGAATAATTATCTACTTCACTGAGGAATGGACTCGTACCTTTTGGCCATCCAAACCCAGAAGTACAAGCTGGCCCACGTTGTCTCCGGTCACAAGCATCTGTCGACTCACAGACACATCGACGCAGCAGTACCAGTAACTGTAAGAAACAGAGAACAAAGTGAGTTTACTGGATATAACCGATGGAAAATGAAACAGGGATGAAACTAAAGATGCAATAGTGTGACAATACATTTATGATCCAAAAAATTAAAACTAAATTAATGATTAACATTTTAAAAATATTCCACAGGATGTGAGTTAATGAAGGAATGTAATATTCTTTATCATAGCTGTCCCGTGAAAACTATTTCTTTATTTGGTGATTTTAAAGTTTTCACATAAACTGAAGGTTGCTCCTCTTGCTTAGGCTAAAAAAACACCTTTAAAAAGTTGCAACAATTAATTGATTAGTTGTCAACTATTACATTAATCGGCAACTATTTTGATAAGCGTTTAATCTGTTTGAGTAATTTAAAAAAAAATAAAAGTCAAAACTCTCTGATTCCAGCTTCTTAAATGTGAATATTTTCTGGTTTCTTTACTCCCCTATGACAGTAAACTGAATATATTTTAGTTGTTGACAAAACAAGACATTTGAGGACATCATCTTGGATTTTGGGAAACACTGATCAATATTTTTCACCATTTTCTGACTTTTTATAGACCAAACAGCTAATTGATTAATCGAGAAAATAATCAACACATTAATCGTTAGTTGCAGCTCTAATGGACTTGCATTTATATATATATATATATATATAATAAAAACACATTGATTATCTAAGAAATGCAGTGTTACAAATCTTAAAACAAAGTTATTTTTTAATTTCATGACAAGCTGAGCTGTTGGAGATGCAAACATTACATTAAACATTAACATTAACAAGATGACAGCATCTCTTTGAGCTGAGCATCAGTCTTCTCAGCAGCAGTTTTCTCACCAAACATTGTGGTGATCGTGGCCACAGTCTGTACTTCTGGACAGAACGGTGGGTGTGTGGCCCTCAAAGCTCTGCAGGGTCAACGTGCCCGCACCAGAAGCCACATAGACTTTAGAAAGGTCCGTCGGGGAAAATTTCACCCCTCCGATAAAGTCTCCTGCTCCGCCCTGTGCACAGAAACATTAAAGCAGGCCTGTCACAGGGCAGTTATCAGCACTACACACCAATGTTGATGAGCCACCTGATAAGAAGACTGATGCTGTTAACTGTAGTTTACAGAAAACAAGAGGACTCAGTCTTACTTCAGTATGTCTGTGTTGGCAAACACTGTTAGAGTTGACCCAGTGAAATCTCGAAGAGCTGTCGTACCACGCATAGACGAGGTGAACAGCTGAGTGGGATTTAACTGGTTAAACTTCATGTCTGTAATTGAGTCTCCAACCCCCATCTAAGCAGAGAACCAATAAGAGTGTGTCGTCAAGTAAATGTAATTTGCAGTTTTTAAATAAATCCCAGCCTCAAAATGTCATAATTACAAATGTTTTAAAAATGGATAATTTGTTGAACGACTTCATCATTCTGGTGCAGGAACTCACCCCTTGAAGAAAGTTCTTCTTCATGGGCACCTCAAAGTCCCACAGATAGAGGTCACCGCCCTTGGAGCCCACAGCCATAGTGGTGGGATGAGTGGGATGCCACTCCAGACAGGTGACCCTGCGGTCGAAGGGGCTCGTAGCACCGTGGAAATGATAGGACGACAGCGAGCGGACAAAAGGTTCCTGCAGACACTGGAAGTAGGGATGCAAGACAACATTGAAATGATCGAGTATCGCAATATTATGTTTTGTGATACTGTATCGATCTTCGAAAACACTGTATTGATTTTTAATTAATAGTTGAAATGCAAAGACTAACTCTGTCAATTCATTTAATTTGCAAAGATATGCGCCCCCTCAGTGTATGTGCAAAGTAGTGCTATGATGTTGGATGTTACAGGGACTGTGATAAATTCAAATGCAGATCCAACTGTTCTGACTGTATAAAAAAAGTAAACTTTTTTAACTTTTTAAAAAAAAAGTAAACTTTTTTTATTACGATTTTATGCATATGGTGGTTTGTTCTTTATACTATGATAATTTCTCCTTGCTTACAGTATTGAAATATATTGAATCGTAACCCCTGTATCATGATACGTATCGTATCGCCAGATTCTTGCCAATACACAGCCCTACTTTGAAGCATGATATGCTTTTTCTGTGCCAATCCTTGTAGGTTACATCTTACATGCAGGGGATGAAAAAAGTACAGTATTGCAATATATTGAATCTTAACCCCATATCTAATCGCCAGATTCTTGCCAATATACAGCCTTAACTGGAAGAGACAACAGAAGAGTTAAAGGTCCCATATTATAAAAAAGTGAGATTTTCATGTTTTTTTATTATAAAGCAGGCTTAAGTCCTCTATAAATACTGTGAAAGTATCGAAACACTCAATCCACAGGGAAATACACACAGCCCGTATTCAGAAACTCTGCATTTGAAACAAGCTGTCAGGATTTCTCCCCATTCGTGATGTCACGAATATACAATATTTAGACCCCTTTTCACAATTTTAAACGTAAACATTCTAAATGTGTCCCAGTTTATTTCCTGGTTGCAGTGGATGTGAATGTCATCAGCTGACAGGAAGTACACATGGACCC
>CAKALU010067477.1:32687-89059 GCA_916700995.1 Hozukius guyotensis
CACAAACATCCACTGTATATTTACTAGATATTCTCAGAGCTATGAAGTCTTCTGCAGTGTGTAGTGTGCGCGCATGCACGTGAGGTGGAGCGAGCTGAGTGAAGGCAAGCAGGCAGAGGAGCAGAGTACAGCAGAGACTCCGGCCCTGGAAACCAAAGCTACAGTCTCCCCCGCGTCCTCCGACCGCGGCCAACACTGTTTTGCAAGACGGGCTTCACTAGATATAACTTTGCGGTTCTGGTACTTCCGTGTAGTTTGTGTTGGAGTCTGAGTCTGAACAGCGTAGCCACACGCGAGCGCGCATGGGACACCGACCCAGATTGATTTATACGTGTAAGAAGTTACAAACAGTCCCTTTTACAAGTATTGTCTGTGTAGACAAAGTCTGATATATTTTAGTGATTATTGTTTAAAAAACTATTAAAAACACATAAATGGTTTATGTGAAATGTTCCTTAATTATGATGATGAACATTTCACGTGTCAATACCACATAGTAAATAGTCTTTGTCTAAAGTAGGAAACAATGGGCTTGGGGCTGAGTGCCACAGAACGGCTGGGAAAGTCAAAGTATTGACACAAAATAGCACATTTAGAGATGTTCTGATACCATTCTTTTCCCTTCCTGATACTGATTACGATACCTGAACTTGCGTATCGGCCAATACAGAGTACCGATCCGATACCAGTGCGTTAAAACATGTCGCAGTTTTACTGGTGGGATTTTCTGGTCTAAGATATTGCCAAATTGCTGACATTTTGCTAGCACTAATGTTAAACTCTCCGCTAGCACCTAGGGATGTCATGATACCAGATATATAGTAATCGATACTAATGCCAGGGAATTTCCCCAATTCTCAATACCGAATTCAATACCATGGTAAAAAACAAAACAATAAATCCCATGAACCTCAACATACACTTCTTTATTACTGTTTGCATACTGCTTTTTGTGAAATTATTGTTAATCCTGATGATCCACCTCAAGTTTCTCACCAAAAAACTAAATTTTACAAGGTTTAGATTTGAACACATATTAATAATGTTATAATTTATCTTTGCCCAATACTCATTTTTACTGAATAGAGTTTGAACATACCATTATTTAACTCAATGTAATCTCCGTACATTAGCTGTTAGCTTGATTTCAACACAGATTTGTTGTTCACATTCTCAGGGAAATTTACTATTGTCCCCGGGACACATGTGCAACTCTGCGGTACTGTAGTAGTACTGAAGTACTGATGAACGAATCGGGTAATGAGTGACATGTGTTGTTGTTGTTTCTGTGTAGCGTAATGAGCTGATAAATGATATGACGTGATATTGGATCAGTGCATAGACTCACATACTCGCCGATCCCCGATCCAGCATTTTAGGCTGTATCGGAGGCATTTCCGATACTAGTATCGGAACAACTCTAAGCACATTGTTGGTTTTAGTGTTTTCTTTATGGCATTTGTTGACAATAGAAAAATATGATAAAGCCAGCCTTATTCTTTCAATGTAATATATTTCCCCTAAAATATTCCATTATTTTTTTTTCCTCTCAGACACAGTATTCCTTCAAAAAAGTCTTTGGAGTGTCAATATCTCAGATGGAGCTGTTTGAGCATGTGGCCAAACCTCTTGTCGACGACCTCATCCATGGAAGAAATGGTAAGAGCACTGGCCAACTCCAGAAAGAAGAAGCCACATTTATTATTCCAACAATAGATTTAACTATAGCCAGCTGCCTAATTTGCATACTAAATATCAGTAATTTTGCTGCATTTTCTTACGTTGTTACAGGTCTGCTCTTCACCTACGGGGTCACAGGAAGTGGAAAGACGTTCACCATGACTGGCTCTCCAGGCCAGGGTGGACTTCTACCCCGCTCACTTGATATGATCTTCAACAGTATAGGACCCTACCAGGCCAAAAGATATGTAAGAGAGTAAACATTCATTGTTGATAATTTCTTGTACCCACACAATTTAATAATACCTTTTTATAAAGTCTGCACATTTATTTATCTAATTTAATTTCTTTCTTCAGGTTTTCAAGACTGATGACAAAAATGGCATGGAGGTCCAGAATGAAGTCGATGCTTTGTTGGAGCGCCAAAGGCGTGAAAACAACTTGTCTGTTCCCAAAACACCCTCCTCCTCCAGGTAAGTCTGAGTCCTGTTAAACACCAGTGTTCTGCTGCAGTGTAAATGATTTATAACATGTAAGTCACTACTTTAATTCCAGACAAAAGCTTGATCCTGAAATTGCTGACATGATTAAGTCAGAGGAGGCTTATAAATCTGATGGTGTGGATGAGGACAGCAGCTATACCGTCTTCGTCTCCTACATAGAAATCTACAACAACTACATCTATGACCTCCTGGAGGAGAATCAGGAGGACGCAATCAAACCAAAGTGAGTCCAGGAAATGTAAAGCGAAAGGAACACAATTCAGATATATAAACATGCATTTAAAGACTGATGAATAGAGAATCAGCATCATGTTTTAACTGTTCAGAGTTAGAGACATTAAGATATTATATTTAAAGTGTAGTAGTTTGTAGAGGTGATTATTTTTTTTGCAAAGTAGTTGGAAGACAATTATTGTATTTTCTTTTTACTAGGTGGAATGGTGGAGGCACACCTGTGCGCCAGAACACTGAGTTCATGTATGTGGCCAGTGAATACTCGTACATCATCAGACTAGTAGCCTGATTAAGATCCTCGTTACACAAAAATCAACAGTCTAGATAGTAAATAGAACCTCGTCAACGCTGGACACATTTTCAAACTTGTTATGGAAACTTCTTGTAGTAAAAAATCCTATCTAGTTGTCACAACAACTAAGAAGTTAGTAGGGCTGGGTTTCAGGACCGATACAAAATAATACTCCATTTAATTTGATTTATTTATGGATCTACAAATTACACCAATGGAAGGGATAAGGGATAAGTACCTCATACAACCCCACTTCAAAACACCCAAACTATCCCTTTAAGTTGGACTGTTGGTCGGAGAAAACAGGCAACTTGAAGGTGGCACCTATGACTTTGTAATTTTCTGACATTTTATAGATCAAATGATTAAACCATAGAATAATGGCCTATTATTAATATAACAATAGTGAAAATAATCATTAGCTGCAGCCCTAAAGCCAAAAACAGAAGTTGCTAAACAAGGTTACAATTACCATTAAGTACAATTTAAATTTTCTTTTAAGTTAAAAGTATTAACTTGAGCAATCATTCAATACCAAATGTTGGTACACTGCTGACTGCCAGCTACACCAGCGAATGTCTCCAGTGTTGACGAGTGTTCATTTAGTCCTACAAAATCATTACATTATCCCCTGCTGCTTGTAGTCTTTGTTATGGCAAAGCTCCTGAATGTCCTTAAACCTGCTGTCTGTTGCTTTGTATGGCACTTCATGATTGTCACTGATTATTTTTTTCATGGCTGGAATCAAGCAACATTAATATCCCCCTCCATATGTTTGATTCTCCACATCTGTTGCATGAAAAATGAAATTCCACGTCTTCAGTGACTAACACTTTTATGTTCTCAATGAAGACCGCCTCAATCCAGAACCCTCAGAGAGGATCAGAACCACAACATGTACGTGTCTGGTTGTATGGAGGTCGAAGTCAAGTCTGCTGAGGAGGCATTTCAAGTATTCTGGAAAGGTAAGTTGTTGCATTTAGAAGTAAAAAAAAAAAAGTAAGGAAAACAATGCACTGATGATTGTAGATGTGACTGACCTGGCATTGCTGGCTTCCGGGTCGGCTCTGGCCAGGAAATGACCTCGGTTAATCTTCTCTCTGAGCAGGTCATGTAAGAGTTTTGTGCCTAAAATAGTAGAAATTGCAGGTTATGGTGCTATCTGTGAAGAAACATGGTTGAAAAGTCGCCTATACATGTTGTTCTAGGTCAGAAGAAGAGAAAGACGGCGAACACCTGCCTGAACAGAGAGTCCAGTCGCTCCCACAGTGTGCTCATTGTTAAACTGGCTCAGGCTCCTCTTGATGCAGATGGAGACAACATCCTCCAGGTCAGTTTAAACTGAAACCAAATGTCTGGTCTCATATTCATATTTGGATGAATTATTTATAAGCACCAGTTTTGAAACTGAAGTATTTTTTGATGGTGTTTGTCAGGATAAAAACCAGGTGACTGTTAGTCAGCTGTGCCTGGTGGACTTGGCAGGAAGTGAGCGCACCGGTAGGACGGGGGCAGAAGGCACCCGTATACGTGAAGCAGGTTTGTTATCCAAACATCGAAATTCAGTTTTATTTTAAGCTGAAGTTCATGTGAGATTAAACAATGTTCTTACATTGCAGGTAACATTAATCAGTCTCTGCTGAATCTGCGGACGTGCATCGAGATACTTCGAGAGAACCAGATGTGTGGCACAAACAGGGTATGAATGGCCACTAAAGCTGAATACTGTCATATTTACTGATGAACCATGTGGGTGATGTAGGTTTTCTCTTACAGATGGTTCCCTACAGAGACTCTAAAGTAACCCATCTGTTCAAGAACTACTTTGACGGAGAGGGAAAAGTCAGAATGGTTGTCTGTGTCAATCCCAAAGCTGACGACTACGAGGAAACCTTGGTAAATTCATGCTGCACCTTCACTGTGTCCCCTCAAACGCTATTTGAATGAACATGTTAAGTTGCTTTCTGTCTGACACACAAAAGACGCGCTCTATTTGTCCAGCTGGTGATGCGGTTTGCAGAGATGACCCAAGAGGTGGAGGTGGCTCGGCCAGTGGACAGGCCCATCTGTGGCTTCACCCCAGGTCGTCGCCATAGAAACCAGGCCTTTAAGGAGGAACTGTCTCGCAAGCTGGACGAGCGTGGCGGTCCAATAGGTAAGTTATGCAGTGTATAAGCCAAATCTTCTAAATAAGACTGTGGTTTACAGTATTATGACGCTTTACTAATATATGTTGGACCAAATGTAAGATGAGCTGGATTATAGGAGAAATATCTTAAAAAAAATTGCATATTAAATGTGTTGTCAATCAATACAAACCAAAACAATTAAACAAAGTTAGCAGTGTTAACTGCTGTATGAGCACAGTGCAGAGTGATTAGCTAGCCAGTGGGGGACACAACAGAGAGACTCACATCCACTAAAATGCATGGCTATGTAGACGAGGACAGGGTTTCCGCTAGAAAAGTTGTTAAGACCGGCGGGTGGCTTGTCACTATAATGAGAATAGCGTTGTTCGACCTTAAGCGAGTCTGAGCCACTTCTTGTCGCTAACTTTGGGGCTAACCTCCTTCACACTAATCAGCAGGTGGCAAGCAAGACACAGGAACTTGTCTTGAGTCTTGAGGAGTTGTACCATTTATTCACCGACGGCCTAAACTGTACACACACTGTACTGCTACGTTCACACCTATACAGTTACTACTGACTTCATACTCACCATCTCTCTCTTTCTCTCGCTCTCTCTCTCTCTCTCTCTCTCTCTCTGTGTATCTCTCTCGACTGCACACGGACACGTGCTAACGTAAAGCACACAACTCACTATGTTATTCCTTAAGAGTTTGCTACTTGTATAACACATTTTAGTTTGAAAATACATTAAAAATACATATTCACCGCTGCTTGGGACCGGCGGGCTTGCAATACACTGGCGGAAACCCTGAAAGAACAGAGAAGCTCCGATTACAACACACATCGAGGGAGAGCGACTTCATTCTCTGCTCAGGACGACATTACTCCACTATGTCTTTACATTGAAAACAGTTGTTCGCTGCTATACTAATGCTCTGAATTTCAAATTTAGCACCTTTTAATTCTTTGCGTTTCCTTTAGACATGCCCTCTGTTATAAACCACCTGGTGCACAGCCTCCCACCTTTACCCTCCTCTGAGCTGACCGACCCCCACGATGACATCACCCTGCCCAGGCTGATCGAAGCTCTGCAGAACAGACACAGCATCAGGCAGATGATGATTGACGAATACAACAACGCAGGTGCCTGCTGACATCCTACCTCGACCCACAACTTGCAGCTTTGACTGTTCAGGTTACTTGAAATATTGCATTTCTTATCTTGGCTCATGTTCTCTCCTTCGTGTTATTTTAGCCAACAGGATGAAGTCCATGCTTCAGGAACTGGACAACAACCTAATTTCCAAAGACAATTTCATTCATGAACAAAATGGCAAACTGGTGGATAAGGATAAAATCATCCAGAGCAACAGAGCAGAGATCGAACGCTTGGAGAAGAAAACCAGGATGCAAGAACACAAGGTGACAGACAAAAACATTCAAACCTCCCAGAGATTGCTGGATTGTTTGGTAGATATGTTGCTCAGTTTCTTAAAAATCCAACATGGTTCTCTTCCAGATTGACATCCTGCAGAAAACGACTAAGATCTACGAGGACGACAAGCGTTCACTTAAGCACGAACTGGAAACCAGAGAGCAGAGGCTGCAGAGGGAGCAGTGTGACAAGAAACGCATGGAGCAGCGCATGCACGGCGTGGTCACGGACACCCAGCACAAGTGGGCGAAAGAATGTGTGAGTTACTCCTCTTACAGTGGCTGATTAATTGGGTAGCCTTCTATGTACTGTAGACTGTTAAAGGAGCACGCCTTGGAATATTTTGTTCGTCAACTTTCCCAATGATCGTTTATACAGTCAGTGGTGTTGAACTTTAACATTATGCCTCTTGCTGTGCAGGACCGACGCGTTAATGCGATGCAGCTGGAGATGCAAAACAAGCTCTGGGTGAAAGACGAGAAGCTGAAGCAGCTCAAGGCCATCGTGACGGAGAGCAAGACTCCAGGTCGTCCTGATCTCAGGTCGTCCTGATCCTTCAGGTCGTCCTGATCCTCCACCACGTCAGACGCAGCCTCAGCCTCAGCCTCAGCGGTCTTCCAGAGAAGAACGCCTCCCTACAAAGAGATCGGCCTCACCCTCACCTGTCCCTGTACGTTGTGTTGACGGTGCATATCTAGAGCACCTGCACAGCTCCTGATTAATGTATCTGTCTTTCTCACCAGACTAACATTACTAATCACAATATGATGGCAGTTGATGCATTAACATAAGAACCTGTGCATAATAATGTGCATTAGTCCTGCAGCAGTTAACTACTGTTGTGAAACTTAAAATTTGATTCTCTGGTAATGTAAATTTTAAAGTTGTCTGTAATGTTGAGTTGCATTGGAATAAGGCTGCAACTAACAATTATTTTCATTATTGATTAATCTATGGATAATTTTTTCAATTACTCAACTGTTTAGTCTCAGAAACTGGTGAAAAATGTCCATCGCAATTTTCCAAAGTCCAAGGTGTCATCATCATATGTCTTAAGAGATGAGATAAGAACAACAAGAGGCATCAGTAAAAAAACAAACAAAATATAATAAATAAGTAAAGATATAATAAGTAAACATTGAAAAACAAAAACTCCAAAGATATTCAATTTACAATTGTATTGAACCAAACAATCCTCAAATTAAAGAAGCTGAAACCAGCGAATGATTGGAATTAATCTGCAACAACTTTGATTATTTATCAGGCAAAAATGTCCATCACTTAAAGGGACTATTTGTAACTTTCAGAAATGCTTCTTAACAGCGACACCTGTGGCCGTGAAATCAACGAAAGTCAGCGTCGGGCTCGCGCTTGCTCGCTCTAAATATACCTGAACGAGCATCGCTCAAAACAGTGAGGCGACACACGTCAGCTAAAACCACAATATCACTCTATATTTCACCTGCTTGGCAGTAATGTTAGCTGACCAGACCAAGGTCTCTCCAGGAACATGATTTAGATCTGATCCTAGTGTTGGCTTTTCCTGCCTCACCCTCCTGCGCCCGCAGGGAGACACCGGCAACCGTGACACCGGCACCCGCTGTCTCCCTGCGGGCGCATGAGGGAGACGGTAACGTTTCTCTCTGGAGGAGCTGCAGCAGTTATTTCTGCACAAACGTCCACTGTACATTCACTAGATATTCTCAGAGCTAAACTAACTCTCCTGCAGTGTGGAGTGAGCGCGCGTTCACGTCTAGAGGTGGAGCGAGTACGCGAGAACGCGCGCTCTGTCTGAGTGAAGGCGAGCAGGCAGAGGAGACGAGGCTCCCGCCACACGCGAGCGCGCATATGCGAACGCGCATGTGTGCCGACCCGCTACATTTATACGCGTACAAAGTTACAAACAGTCCCTTTAATCAACTGATGTTTCAGCTCTACACTGCAATATATTCAAATGTGTTCTTATTATTTTGTAACTACATTTACATACAGTAGGCATGCAACTAACGATTATTTTCATCATAGATTAATCTGCAGATTATTTCTCAATTATTTGGTCTACACAACATCACGTTTGGCATTTCTGCTCCAACAATAACCTAAATAATTGATTATCAAAATAATTTATAAGATAAATTTAGTAGATTTAAATTACAAAGCGTTGATCGACTGATTGTTGCAGCTCTAAAAATAGACGGAACTCTTTCACACAGTCTCAACAGAAATGTAACATAATCCTCACAAAGGTCAAATGTGTTTCAAGGCCGTTGTATTAGATTACATTAGACTGTGCAGATCTCTGCTGCCCTATTCCTCCAGCTACTGTAACATTTAATTCTTATGTGATTTCTTTGTACTAACTGTATCTAACCGTGCATGTCTGTCATTGTGCAGTCTTTCCACTTTGCTCCCCAGTGCCCAGTTGATTCTCCCCATGTCAGCCCAGTTGATCCTCCCCATGTCAGCCCAGTTGATCCTCCCCATGTCAGCCCAGAGCCAGTCAGTGCCACTAGAGTTGAGGAAGTTGAGGAAGTTGAGGAAGTTGAGGAGGTTGAGGAGGTTGAGATGAACCCAAGACCCACCTGCCCCGTCCCCAGCACCAGTAGCTCTACGTCTGTGTCTAACTGTGTTTCTACATGGGAGCAGCAGGCGTCCAAGGACAGCAGGCAGGGTTACTATTCCCCTCGTACGCCCACGAGGACCCAGTCCCCAGCCAGCTCCTCAGCCAGCCGGACCAGGAGGAGAGCTCTGTGTCAGGCAAGAGAGGAAGAAGAGGCCATCTCCCCTATATATGATCTAGACATAATTGAGAGGTGCTACAGGGTCAGTGAGTTAGCTACAGGCAGCATAAAGTTTTATAGTGTCTCTGATCAGGCTTTTAAGGGATTTTTTTTAATCGGGCAGAATATTTGACAGTCTTTCCCAAATTTAGGTTCTCCGACGGATATCTTTGTCAGGATTTGATGTAATCATTTGCCCGCTTAGTCATATGCATGTTTTTATTTCTTCTTTTTCAATTGCTTCTCCGCTCTGTAGACAACGACGCCGGTGCGGCCGCTGCACCGTCGCTCCCGCTCTGCTGGCGGGGAGAAGTGGGTGGACCACAAACCCTCCTCCAGCCTGGACTTGGGTACAGTTTTGCAGCCGGTCATCCCCAATGCCATCAAGGTGTCTGCCCCGAGTGAGAAGGCCCTGTCCAAGTGCGACAGATACGTGTTAACGCACCAGGAGGTCGCCTCTGATGGGGAGATTCAGACAAAACTTATTAAAGTAAGTATGCTGCAAATTTAAAAAAAAAAAAATCTACCCAGGGAAAGCATTTGATAGGTGCAATGAAATGAAACCAAATAGCAATTCATTCTGATTATCAGTCTTAGGTATCCACCAACATTTTCAATCACAGCAGAAGCTGCTGTAGCTGGTGCTAGGAGCAGTAAATAAATACTATCATGTATGTTTCACACTCATCAAAGGACTATGTTAATTTTCAGACTTTATTTCTGTAACTTCTATATATGTATAGCTGCATCAATCTCATCCATGCTTGTCGCTGTTTGCTTCTGGTTCTGGGAGAGGAACATTACGACGTCCCCACTCTATCTGAGCCGCAAAGTCTGCTGCATATTCTAAAAAAAATGTTTAGGGCAGAGTGTCTCGAGTGTCGGCATCATCTCAGTGGGTACATATCGATGATCCTTTTTCAAAATTGGTTATGAATTACTGAAAACATTTCACTTCTTTTTTTCTAAAATCTTTTTCGTTACTGATATTTAACCAAGAGACCTTGTACAAGGTTCATGTTCTCACAACGGCAAGTCATGTTCTTTGACATAAATCAGGAACTGCTTGAGAATATCGTCCGAGACAGAGCGACCTATGAGTTGCTAAAAGCTGCTTTTATTTTGGTTAAAGGGGCACATTTCAGGCCGGATATTAAGTCATAGAGAACCGATACTGATCCTTTGGTTACTGGATTGAAGTAGAGCACCAGATCGATACTGTTGGTGTCAGGTGCCTTTAGGAAAGCAGGATATTTGAGACTGCACAGTGTCTGATCTGTAAATATCTAAAGAAGTGGGCCTTTGGCAAGTTAAACCTTCAAGTCATCTATAAACAGGTCTTTGAAGCATGATATGCTTTTTCTGTGCCCGTTTTGGTATCTTACATCTTGCATGGAGGGGATGAAACGGAGGTTAGAGGCAAGAGTGTGACCCACAATGTAACTTCTGTTTTAGATGATATTACAATGTGCTGCACTTGCTAACTCACTATGTTTTATGTGTAACAACAAACTAGGATGAACTACTAACTTAAATTGGCTATTCCTCATTGTTTCAGGGTGACGTGATTCAGACCAGAGGAGGGGGACAGGCGGTCCAGTTCACGGATATTGAGACACTGAAACAGGAGCTCACCACAGTCCCAAGGTAGCAGCCGACAGCCAGTAATGAGCTGCAGATTTAGTTGCCGGGTGTTATAATGATGTTCCAACATATTTTCTTTTGTCTCTTTACATTTGTGTCTGAAGGCGCAAAAGAAAATCTGCAGAAGGCACCCCTGCCAACGGAGATGGAGCTTGGACCGATGTGGAGTCGAGGGTAGGATAATAATATTGATTAGGCTCCAATAAGCTAACGTATGTGTGTCTTGGTTTAGAAAGCAGACGGATCATGAAATGAACTTGACTTTACATGTGTGTAGAAGCTAGGTGATAGGTCTAAAACTAGGGCTGCACAATTAATCGAAATCGCATTATGGTCTACTGTAATTTTCAGAATGAGGAGGAAACCACAATATTTGTTAAAAGGTGAAATGTGCGTCAAAATACCATTTTAAATTAAATATTGTGCTGCAGAGATGTCCTGGCCTACACATCATCTTCTACAGACTTAAGAAAACATTGTTGTTTGGTACAGATCCTCGCAAAAATCACAACAATCATTTGTTTTTCAATGAAAATGAGAATAATGTAAAAATGATCACACCCTCAAATATTGCAAATCATATCGCATTTGCAATGTCAAAATAATCGCAATTTGATACTTTTTCAAAATTCTTGCAGCCCTACCTAAAACACATCCACAACATATGGCTCTCATGCTTTTAGTTAGAAAATGTTATGATCGGAGAGAATTTCATAATACTTAAAGGCTACGAACAATTATTTTATTAATTTCTCCATTAATCAATGAACATGTATATAAAATAAAATGTTATATCATCAAATTGCTTGTTACGACTCACCAACAATCCGAAACCCAAAAGCTATTCATAATACAATGCTAATAAATCACACATGACAAAGAAAGGCGGTCAAAATTAAACAATTAATGATCAAAATTGTTCATTCTTCATTCAATTCTTCATAAGATAAGGTTTATTGTAGAGCTGCAACGATTAATCAAATAGTTGTAAACTAATTAATTAATCACCAACTATTTTGATTATCGGTTTTAGTAATTTTTTAAGTAAAAAACAGTAAAATTCTCTTCCCGCTTCTTAAATGTGAATATTTTCTGGTTTCTTTACTCCTCTATGACAGTAAACTGAATATCTTTGAGTTTTGGACAAAACAAGACATTTGAGGACGTCATCTTGGGCTTTAAGAAACACTGATCAACATTTTACACCATTTTCTGACATTTTATAGACCAAACAACTAATCGATTAATTGAGAAAATAATCAACAGATTAATCGTTAGTTGCAGCTCTAGTTTATTGCAGGGCCCTTGTTTTGGGTTACAGTAGAGATGTACCTAATTAACTAGTAATATATCATATCTTCTGTGCATGGTGTTATTAATATTCTGTACATAATCCACCCCAAGTCAGCTCATGTAGCCCTCTTAACATTACACAACCACTGCAGGCATAGACAAACATTTAACAAAGAAGCAACAAAGTGTTTATCATCAGATTAATGTAAACGCAACACTTCAGAGTAGATTTGGGTCCTAATTTGTGTTTTGTTTGCAGTGTTCTGTGGCTGTGGAGATGAGGGCCGGATCAAACATGGGTCCTGGCTTCGAGCATCATGGGATCACCAAGTAAGCCGTCTATAGATCACATCTGAGAATACCGTTTCCTCTGCAGTACAGTGTTTTTATTAACTTTCTTCTCTTTTACAGGCGCAGAAAACCCTAAAAGTGCCCGACGGCTGCTCCAGCGATCACTCCCCTCTGCCCTCACCTGGCTGTTGTGCAATAGTCTCTGAACTTTTTTATATTTAGCTCTAGTGATAATATTTAAACATTTTCCACGCTTTTATATATGCAAAAGTGTATATACACGGGTCACCAAAGCTGTTTTGTAAAAATATTTTATATGTTGTATTTGAACCGATAGAAAACGAGTGTGATGTGATTCAGTAAAGAATGGTGGCAAATATTTAGTTACTGTGGCGCTGCTGTGGCTGAAAAGAGTCTTGTTTGCACATTTGTGTGTAACACACCGGTAGTCACATTTGATACTTGGCACATGAGGAGTCATTGTGAAGCTGCCACAGTATTGATTTTTGTCCTCTACATATGGTTTCTGTCTTTCTTGAATTATATTGAGCAAAGTAGAGTTTGAATAATCCAGTTCTTTTTGATATTTCTTTCTTTATATAATTTGCTTCTGTCACTGATGAAACTGTCCTGCCTTCACTGCACTCAGGAATAAAATTCCTTTGAAGCACCAGTTTTGAATTTTCAATTAGTTTTTATTTTAGTTTTAGTTTTGGTTTGGTTTCAGTTTTTTCAGAAGGATTTAGTTTTAGTTTGTTTTTGTTAGGGCCAGCTATAATGTCTCAGAAGTATGTAGCTATATACATACAAAATACCTGGTTGGAGAGCTGTGTAGGAATGGCCTTAATGTTTCTTCAAGCTACTTTAGTGAAGCAATAGCGGCATCTCCTGGAAGGTCAAGTCCGTTCAATTTCTGTGGTACAATGTCACGAGAGTTGACGGAGATTCATGCCGTCTCCTTTGTTTGGAAGTGATATATTAGAGCGAAAAAAATTTAAAATGAATTTATGTTCATTTTTATTTGTTTTTTTTAAATATATAGTTTCAAATTGCTAAAAATATTTCTCACTACTTATTTTCATTTTAGTTTCAGCTGTAGTTTACTATAATAACCCTGGTATATGCAAGTAAATTGAATACAATGCAAATTTGACAGTACAGTGCATAATGCTCCAAGCCAGTGGTTCCAAACCTGGGGTCTGGGCCCCCCTAAGGGGAACGCCAAAGATCACAGGGGGTGCGCCAGAATTTAGATTTGCACATCTACTGTATAAATAAAATCCTAATAACACACTTCCTGGATAATTTATACAAAGGTCTGTATACAAAACTATTTTAAAATATTTTTGTTTTGCTACTTAATAGGCCACATTCTGTTTACACCTGGTATTTGTGCACAATTGCAGATAAAGATCAAGACAGACTAACAACATTTGTATTATACTATATGTAGAATTAGATTTCAGTCGTGACTTCGAAGGATTGTTTCTGACTCGTGTGATCTAAACATTTCCAATAACTCCAGTGTTGTAAAGTCCAAAAGTCAAAATTGATGGGAAAAAGATAGATGTAATTAATTCACAACGTTTTTTATTTAATGAAGTGTTTCTTAGATACAATAGGTTGGGAACCACTGCTCCAAACAACTAGTACCAGGATAATTTGTGACCACTAGATGGAAGCACAGGACAGCAGTACATTACAGATGTTGAACACAGAGGTTCAGCTGCACTGCAGGATACACAAGAGGCTCATGATGCCTGACAGCATCATACTCATACTGCACTATTCTGTCAGCATGGTGACAATATGACAAGAAATGCTAACTTTATGGATGTTACCAAAGGGAAGCACAGAGTTTAAATGTCTGTGATAAATTCTAGCATTTTTGTAGTTGTGAGGACCTATTTAGTGCTGCTTTAAAACAGATTATCAATCAGCAGAACTGTTGATGGGCCAATAAGGAGAGACTGCCCGTTTACTTCAAAACGGTGCTTGAAAAAGAGATTTAACGTCCCGTTGACGCTCTGGGCGATCCGGTGCCGAGAGTTTAGCAATATTCTCTGTCATATAAACAAAGTCTGCTTTCAATTACTTTGCAGAAATTGCTTTCCTGTGCTCATGCTTGATTAGATATGCATTACGTTAAACAAGACACCTTGTATATAAATCCACATTAAATTAGTCTGGTTGGCTGCCTTCAGGTAAAGTCAGCTGGGTATTAAATATTAAAAAGTCTGAGTATGTCCTGGCCTTCACTGTTGTGTGCTTCGTTCTCGACTCAAGTTTGGTGGCTTAGTCATAACCTACAAGCTTTTTTCTTTTCTTTTTTTACTGTTTAGTCTACAAACAAAGGGACTAGGTTCAATGTTGGTATTAGCGGAAAAAGTATTGAGATCCTCTTTTTAAGGCGAGACACCCCAGGAAAAACATAATTTTTCATGTACTGATCATTTTTGCTTCTGTAACATGTCTTCTTTCAGACTAGTGGAAAGAAAACATCCAAAATACACATTTAGGAGTTTATTTTTACTACTTTGTCTATTTCCTCCTGTAGATTTCTCCTAAATTCACCAGAAGTTATTCATTTGCACATTTAAACATACAATTTCAAAAAAATTGTAATACAAAAAATAATTGTCTTAATGCAAGTAATTAACTGGTGAAGTTTCATGATGAAATCTATTAGTTAACATTTCTTTTTTTATCCTATTCACATGTAATGTATTCTGTAGTGTGAAGGTTTTTACAGAGGGGTTTGTTCATATATTATCCCAGATTTATATAACATTTAATTGCTAAAAAAAATGACGAAAATTGATTTTTTTATGGCTGTTGACAGTATTTTCTGATTTATGGAGTGATAAAAAGAGATATCCGAAATTCCCTGGGGTGTCTCTCAAGTAAAAGTAGCAATAACCCATGATAAAAATACTTTCCAAGTAAAAGTGCTCATTAGTTAACAAACAAGCATCATATTTTTGATGCGGATCATATGTTTTGTATGTAAAATAATTATCTTTAAACTAACTAGTAACTACATCTGTCAAGTAAATGTAGGGGAGTAAAATGTACAATATTTCTAGGGCTTCAACTAACAATTATTTTCATTGTTGATTAATATTTTGATTATTTTCTCAATTAATCAATTAGTTGTTTGGTCTATTAAATGTCAGAAAATGGTGAAAATGTCGATCAGTGTTTCCCAAAGCCCAAGATGACGTCCTCAAATGTCTTGTTTTGTCCACAACTCAAAGATATTCAGTTTACTGTCATAGAGGAGTAAAGAAACCAGAAAATGTTCACATATAAGAAGCTGGAATCAGAGAATTTTTTTAAATTTTCTTAAAAAAATACTCAAACCAATTTATTGATTATCAAAATAGTTGGTGATTAATTTAATAGTTGATAACTAATTGATTAATCATTGCAGCTTTAAATATTTCCTTCTGAGATGTAGTGGAGTGGAAATATGAAGTGGCCCAGAATGGAAGTACTCAAGTGAAGTACAAGTACTTCAAAGTTGTTCTTAATTAAAGTATTAGAGTAAATGTACTTAGTTACTTTCCGCCAATGTATTTGTATTTTTCCTATGACAAAAAGTTAAGCAGTAAATTATTGACTGAAAAACAATCTAGGATGTATTTCAAACCGCAACAAAAACAGCAAAATGCAGCAAAACTCCGACGTACTAAACCGTCATCGTCCAGTTTCACCATCTCTTATCAGCTGAGCATCGGCAGTGTAATGACCAGCCGAAGCTGGAGGTACAGTCATCCAGGTTTTGAGTAGACAGTTGAAACCTCATCTACTACCAGTCTGGCTGGGTTTCAATTGGAAAGCACTGGAGAGTGACTAACATGGAGCCTCTTGGAGAGGGTCAAGAGCCCAGAGCAACCAGTGGCCATTAAATGCACTCCTATGAGATATTGAGTGCTCTGCTTTTTGACCAGGCTCTGGTTGGCGTGATGCACCACACTATTATCCCCAGCTCCTCACTGCGAACCCTCCACAACCAAGTGGCGCAAGTATTATAAAGATGTTATTATGAAACTCCTGTCGAGTCTCCTGATCAACATCACCAGCTTCAAAAGAGACACTTGAGGAAAATAAATGAAAACTGCACACAAAGGCCTCCAATAAGCATAAACCAAGTCTCAAAGACAACACCGTTCATCCAACTGTACGGTAAGAATACATCATTCTGCAGCTCCAGGCTCATGATTACGCATTATACTCATCAATGTTATTAAACTTGCTGGAGGGGATTCTGATGTTCTACTTGAATACACACAGTCAATTAGACCATCGCAGATTTTAAAAGAGCAAGCCTAATTGCAATGTTTTATTGACTCTTTGCTTGAATGGCTCTGATAAAGAGGTCTTAAGCTGCCTTTTGGTGCCGGCAGGATGAAATCATTTTCACACCAATCTATGATGCTGATGAGGGCCATTCATTATTCAGAGATTCAAAATAACACTGCCCATTATTTTACCTGTCATTGAATCATTTCCTCAAACCTTATCTGATTAAAAATATATTTTTTAACTTTCATAACATGTTATTTTACATAACATGTTATTTTACTAAAGCTATCCGTTTTATATAATATATACTAGTGGTGGGGAAAAAATGTTAAACAGCATAGTATCGTAATATTTTGTGTGGCAATATTGTATCAATACCTGGGCTGTCAATCAATTAAAATATTTAATCGTGGTTAATCATAAATTAATCACACATTTTTTGTCTGTTCAAAATGTACCTTAAAGGGAGATTTGTCAAGTATTTAATACTCTTATCAACATGGGAGTGGGAAAATGTGCTTGCTTTATTCAAATGTATGTATATATTTATTATTGGACATCAATTAACAACACAAAATAATGTCAAATATTGTCCAGAAACCCTCACAGGTACTGCATTTAGCATAAAAATATGCTCAAATCTTAATATGGCAAACTGCAGCCCAACAGGTAACAACAGCTGTCAGCGTGTCAGTGTGCTGACTTGACTATGACTTGCCCCAAACTGCATGTGATTATCATAAAGTGGGCATGTCTGATGATTCATGCATGATTCATTAAAGTTTTCTAGTTTCATAACAGTATCTTCACTCTAGCTTTAAAGTGGCAGTAGGCAGTATATATGTGGCAAAATTCCATAATAACTTTTCAGCATATTGTAATTCAAGTGTTCTGAGAGATAACTAAACTTCTGCAACTCCTCATGGCTCTGTTTTCAGGCTTTGAAATCTAGCCCGTGACGGGAGGCTTTTACCAATCACAGGTCATTTCATTGAGAGAGCGTTCCTATTGGCTGTGCTCCATTGATGTGACCAGAACTTGGCGTTCCTTCACCAGATTTCACAATGGCGGCGGCGTCACAAACTTTCTCATTTTACAGCTAAACCGTGCACTACAAGATGATTCTGAAAACATTTGAGGTGAGAATTAGGCATTAACGTAACATAATATAGATTCATATTTGATCAGCGCGGACTAGTTTGACCATTTGGTCGGAGTTCGCGAGTGATTGACAGCCGGCTCTCATCAGATCAGCTCTGACTGCTTGTTTTCCTCCTGCATGTGAGATCTTGCAGATGACGTTAGGAGCACCGGAGGACACAGAGGCACATGATTTTTTCAGGTTACCTGTTTCATGTACTACTGCCACGATATAGCGACCGTTTTATAAAAATAACTTTTTTTAATCATATTTGCTCCAATCTTGCCTACTTCAGCTTTAAAACTGAACCCGCTACAACCTAAAAACCGCAAGTTGCGTTAATGCATTAAAGAAACTAGTTGCTTTAAAACAGATTTGCGTTAACATGTTATCGCGTGAACTTTGACAGCCCTAATCAATACACAGAGTATCAATCAAGTATCGATCTTTTATTATATAAACTATTAATATTGCAAATACAAATTAAACTTTTTGGTAACAACTGCTTTTTCAGTCCACTAGATGTTGCAGAGTTTTGTTTTCTGGTGCGGTCATGGGTAAAGTCAGTGGGATTGGGAGGAAGTTAGTCAAAAAAATGGAGACATCGGAGAGATGACATCAGAAATCAGAAATGTGCCGTCTGCGTTTTAATCAAACGTCTGGACTTATTTAGGATTTTTTAACAAGGTAGGGAAGAAGGACATGGATATGACACATGCAATTTGCAAGGAGTGTCGCAAGGAGTGCCAACACTGAACACACTTATCTTGGCAAAGCTACCTTCCTATTCTGAGCAGGTTAAGAAAATAACACAATCCATCACGTACATCATGTACAAAGACCTGCGTCCATACAATGTTGTGGAAAATGAAGGCTTTTATTACATAAATCTCAATATATCTTGTCTATATCTATATTCATCTACATCTATATCTATATCTATACTCAGCATATCACAAAATGTCTAAAATCGCAATAAGATCATATCGTGACTAAAGTATCACGATAATATTGTGTTGTGGGGCCTTAAACCTGCGGTAACCTTTTTTTTTGGCCACTTTGAGGCAAAAACAGCCGTAAACACAACAGTGACACAGTGTCACCTTCGGTGTTAATTTGGCAAACTTGTTAGCAAACACACTGAGCACATGAGCATTCATCTGGAGTCATGTTTGTGTCCACCTCTTGAATGTTAGTTCAATATTCCACACTTACTCCTGAGGGAAATATCTGTCTCTTTAGCTGTTAAATGCTCCACTATGTTCACCAGTTAGTTGCTAGCTTTGTCTGTCTGCTGTTTGGTGTTGAGGAGGTAATGTACAGCGTGTTTTTAAAGATTTATCCATTGAAAACAGCTGCCTGCTGCAGCTAAAAACAACGCCATGAGAGCGGTGAGAGAGAACCAAAACAGTAAAGTTGTGGGCCCAAAAGATCAAAACAATGAGCTGAAAGACATTTTAAAGGTGCAGTGTGTAAGATCTGGCGACACCTAGCGGTGAGGTTGCAGATTGCAACCAACTGAAACTTCTTCCAAGCGTGTAGGAGAACTAAGGTGGTCGACGCGAAAACGTGAAAACACGAATGACCAGTGTTTGGTTTGTGTTTTGCTTTGTCCGCTCTGGGCTACTGAAGAAACATGGCAGCCGGCTCCCTGAAGAGGACCCGCTCCGTATGTAGATATAAATGGCTCATTCTGAGGTAACAACAACAACTCTTTTTTTAGGGTGATTATACACTAAAGAAAACCTACTTATTAATATCATATTCCATTTCTGCCAATAGGTCCCCTATTTGTTACACACTGTTCCTTTAAAGCTCTGCAGGGCTGTAAGTTCGTCACTACGAGTGACGCGTTTGACATTACACACAGTCATTTGATCTATTATTAATATAAAATATTGATTGTAGCAGCTTTAAAGTAGCTGTTTTGTTTTGGTAAATTTGACTTGAGCAGCAGGTTCATGACCTCTTTCCGCTCCCATGATTAACACGCTGTACTGAATCAGGCTGTGAAAAGCGGGCATGAGTTTAAATAGGTGTGATGAAAGTGTAACCCTATCCAGTAGCACTCTAAACTTGGCTGTACGAAGCATCCGAGGTATGACGGCGGTTTCAGTTGCTTCCAAAGCGGTATCGTAACAACTGAATGGTTGCTGATTTGAAGGGCATGTCGAAGCAAGTACCTAAATCACAGCCACAGCTGTCCTTTAAACCAGAACCCATTACAAGGTTTTCTGCTTTCTTTTAGTGGCGAGGATAACAATTCCCTGACAATGAAAACCAATTAGTGGGAAACACAAGTAAATACTGCATGAGAGCAGAGCTTTGCAGACCAAAGCTGTGAGCTGGGTCTGAACACTATGTCTTCATATGTCAAGGCCGTGGCTGCCTGCCAGCTAAACGTGTCGGGCCAGAAAGATATGCGAATGCAGATGAGTGTTGACAGCCAGTCAATTGTCATTCAGCCCATCTCCCAGCCTCTCGGGACTCATCTGGCTTTTTTTTTTTCCTCGCTGGGCTCCTCTTCACTGCTCGCTCACCTCACGCTCCTCTGCCTTAATGCATACTAAAACGCACAGTGGAGGCATGAGGCGCCATGTTCAGTGTTAATAAGAGGTAAAAGCTCCCACGCTCTCTTTTCTGCTGGTGCGGCTGTGACGAGCAGATGGGTCAAAGAGTCACAAACTCACAGAGACTCCCGGAGGTAAAGTTTGGTTTTTCAGCTGTTTAGAAGCACATTGGATGAGAATTGCTCTGACCCTTAAGCGCATGTGGCTAGTGGTTCAGAACACCTCGTCCCATCTGCTGCCTCCTCCTGCTCCGCTTTTTAGTCTGATATGTCACTGAGCTGCTCTACTCACTCTGTGAGGCCAACATGTTCTCATCCCAACTCGTCACATACTGGTGCTATGTCAGGACCCCTTGGCATCACTTTCTAACGCACTGGGTGGCCCAGTGCTTCAAACTCTGATGCTCCACTACGGTCGGAGTAAACACGTGGTTGAATTCAAACAAATTAGGCAACAAGACCACTTGCTGCACCCGATTTGACTGTTATCAGGTCATTAAATAGGTGTTACCGGTCTCTATAAACACCACAGATGTGGTGGGGATGTTGGGTGGGGCGCTATTTTAGATATTTTTTATCTACAAAAGGGGGGCCCTGCAGAAAAGGTTTGGGAACCACTATCCTAAGGAGTTTCATGCTGTCTATACTAGAGCGCCTCACTTCCGCCTCTGCTCCTGTCATTATTACTACGGTCGCTAGAGCTTGCTGTTGTGTTCTTTTATACCTTCTTTCAGTGATCTACCATGTGAATAGATGATAAAACCTACTATTGGGTGTAGTAGGCCCTTATTGACCCACATCTATGGTGCTTATAGCGACCGATAACGCCTATTCAATAGCCTGACAACAGTCTAATCGGCTGCTTAGTTAGGTTTAGGAAAAAACACCATGGTTTGGCTTAAAATGACTTTGTTTGTAAAGTGAAAGTGAAACTTAACGTTGTTAAAAGAAAGGCACTGTTCAGACCTGGTATTAACATGCATCCTGAGTGATCGGATCACAAGTGGACAGCTCTAAGTACAGGTATGAACACACTCAAGACGCATTGAGGACGCATTGAGATCCGATCGCTCAGACGCACATTCAGAGGTGATCTGGGCTGCATATGGCCACATTCTTTTAGTAGTGTGTACGTGAATGTGTCCTGGGCCTCATTAAGCCCCGCCTACTCAACTGACGTCTCACTGGGATCCGCGGGTCTCTGAGCTCCTCATGTGAATAGACAGACAGACGCAAGCGCTCGTCTGCCTCGCAGCATGGAAACAACCTCCGTGCTCTACTGTATTCTGTCGGTACAACTGTATTTTATTAAAATATATCGTATCTATAGGCTACATAATCTACAGACTATCAGACTAGGCACGCAAAGTGCATTATTAGATGTGTTGGCGTTTTTGTCCCGGTGCTTTGCGGGGAGCTGACGCCCGCCTGCCCGCTCTCTCTCACCCCCAGCTCTCTGAAGCTCTGTGCCCCGCTGCGTCCCCGAGGACCGCCGGTACAATAACCTTTTATTTGGTGTTAATAAAATGTGCCCAAATTCACAAATATGTAGGATATTACAACCGACATTCATGTCATATTCCGTCGCAACATCTGCTGTATTAGCCGTGTGTTTACTACGTGTTTATTTGCATATAGAGCGGGTGAGTGAGATCCGATTACAAGTGGTCACTCAGGACTCATGTGGAGACGCATTCTAATGCCAGCTGTGAACAGACGTACTTAAACTACTCTTACTGTCCACTTGTGACCCGATCACTCAGGACAATGTTAATGCCAGGTCTGAACAGGGCCAAAGACAAACAAGATGTTGTTTTTCTTCACATGGGACATGAACAGCGGTCTCCTGGGTGAAAGCCTTGTATTTGTTGGACCCTCCCACCCACCGTGTGTGTGTTTTTACGCTCTTTAAACTAAGTCACCACACTCCCCCACCACTTTCTCTGCGTCGCTATCACACAACGAGGAGCATGACAAAGCGTCGGGTGAGACAGTTAATCTCGCCGATCTGATTTCTTACTTTATGACTTTTTTCCAAAGATGACTTAAACAGATGTCGAGTCTGTCAGTGTCGTTTTTATTTCCTGACGTTATCACTTCGAGTTCAACTTGTAATGAAGAAACCATTTGTCCTCACGCTTGTTGTTGTGGTTACGCAGCAACACTGGGAGAGTTGACCTCTGACAAATGTAATTCAAGACATGACTGATTTCTTATTGAAAATATTGGAAGCCATTGTTGTGTAGGCTCATTATAGCCAAATTGGGCTGAATAGTGTTTTTTCCTCCCTGTCTTTGTTCTTGGCAGCGGACTAAGTGCTTGCAGCTGTCAGTTGAGTGTATTCTCCTTGCCCAGTATATGTGGATATGTGGCTTGGCTGCACTTTTAGCTGGCTCTGTCCTCACTGTGGTGACAGTATGCCATGACTGATTTCCGTTGACTCACTTTCATTGTAACCACAATGTGTCCCTCACAGAGAAATCCGACTGCTTTTTTACAAGTGGTTGATCTCATCTAGTTAACGCTGCGGCGTAACCGGGCCTTGCGTGCAGTTGGCTGATTATTTAAGCAGCGCTCCAAGCTTTTTGCTGATGAAATGAAAGGAGAGGAGATGCCAGAAATGATTGCACTGACAATGGCACAATGCAGGATGATGTATGATGACTAAATGGTATTTGGGATGTGGCGGAGATTGACTCAACTTTCTCACATCACATGAAGCTTCAAGTACAAAGCATAAATGAGTGTTAAAAACACCTCTTATTAACCCGCTAAACTGATATCTGTGAGTTTGCCACAGTGAGAAGGAGAATGGTATTTCAAACCTTTGTCCTGCCAATGCAAATTACTCACACTGGAACCAGCTTATCTGTGAACAATCTTAGGTGGCATTATGAAGAGGGTGAAATAGCACCACATGATTTTTCATATCTGCATAAAGCTCAGTCAGGTCCCTACTCGCAAAAAAATCCCACGCAAAAGCAAACACAAAAGCCTCTTTGAACACACACATCAGCTGTTTATCTTAAAATAGTCCACCACACTGCTGCTCTTGTCCAGCACCTTGCACTTTGCACTCAGCAATTACGCATGGCGCATTAAGGAGTTGTTATTTTAATTCATTAGATATGGCTAAGTTGCAAAGTTCATTCATTCTAATAAAGCAGCAGCTTTTATCACACAGGGCCAGGTATGAGTATAAAGGCTGAGATTACAGCATCCATGTGCACAAATGAGATTAGAGCGCTGGCTGCGACTACTGTTGACAAGGTGAACGGGACAGTTGTTCCAAAAAAGCAAAAACACTGCATGACTGTGAGTTCATATAATTCACAGAGCATGCTATTTTCATGGTGCGTTTATCCGCTATATGGCCGTATGGCCGCTCCCATTTTTGCATTTGAACATTACCTGAGGAACACATCTGCACAGGCCTTACTGGATACTAATGATCCAGCGCACGCCTAATAAACTGAAGTGAGGATCCAAATGAGGCTCAACCTGCCTGCGAGGCTAGCTTAAGCAAACACCAGGACAGCTGGCAGAGAAATCATCGTGACTAATGGTCTCAGTGTGAGACAGGAGCAGGGCTGTGGGTGGTTGTTTTACCGCGCTAAGAAGAACAGACTTTGTTTGTCTTTCTATAGCATTACAGCGTGACTGTGTGATTCTGGAAGTGTTGGCTTTGTTTATGTTTGCTTTTCTTGCCACTGTAGCGCGACACCAGGAACTATGAAAAAGTGTTGTTCATGTTTCCCTCCGGAGAATGAGGTGACCTTATAAAATGGGAATGAAGAAAAAAAGAAAATGATTCTCTTCAACTGGAAATCCAGACACCTATTCTCTATAGAACAATGGTTGAACCTCCTCTCAGAACATATATCACTAGAGCAAGTCTCTGCCAAACAAAATAATCAAATCATGGAATAAAATAAAAAATTTGCATATCTGATCCTGCCTTTTAATCTGCTGGTGAGCTAAATGCCACCCCGTCACCACTATCATCTTCATATTACAATCCCACCCCTTACCTATACCCCATCTTACACAGTTAAAAAAGGGCTTTATTTTTTATGTCTTTGTTCTATGTCTGTCAGCTCGTTGTTTTCTGTCATTGTTGATATTTGTCTGTTTTAGGGCTGTCAAAATCAAAATCATTTTAACGCCACTAATTTCTTTAACGCAATCGATCTTTCGGAGGTTGTCGCGGGCTCAGTTTTAAAGCTGGAGTGAAGATACTGACATCATAAGAAATTAAAAAAATTAACGGATTCATTGGTAGCAACCGTGTCATACTAGCTTGTCGCAAAGGACAAACTTGTGCTAAATTTTGGTGAGGGAAAACTGCCATGGCCACTTTCAAAGGGGTCCCTTGACCTCTGACCTCAAGATATGTGAATGAAAATGGGTTCTATGGGTACCCACGAGTCTCCCCTTTACAGACATGCCCACTTTATGATAATCACATGCAGTTTGGGGCAAGTCATAGTCAAGTCAGCACACTGACACACTGACAGCTGTTGTTACCTGTTGGGCTTCAGTTTGCCATGTTATGATTTGAGCATATTTTTTATGCTAAATGCAGTACCTGTGAGGGTTTCTGGACAGTATAAGTCATTGTTTTGTGTTGTTAATTGATTTCCAATAATAAATATATACATACATTTGCATAAAGGAAGCATATTTGCCCACTCTCATGTTGATAAGAATATTAAATACACAACAAATCTCCCTTTTAGGTATTTTGAACAGATAAAAAATTTGACCCTTATGTACGGAGCCCCCTAGACCTCTAGGAGAAGATTTTATTAACTCAAAACCTCAAGTTAATAACTCGTTCAAGTTAGTAAGTCGTTCCCTCAAGTTACTAACTCGAGGGAATGAGTTACTTCATAGTGCACTTCCTTCAAACATTCCTGACAGTCACGTCATTGACTTCGGTAAAGTTGGAAAGATATTGACAGATTCAAACTTCCTGGATCAATAACTCCTAACAGAAACGTTGTTAAAACACAAACAACGGCTCTTTCTAACAAAAGTAAGGTAGACAACAAGCTACAACCTCATTTTAATCAAAACGAACCGTCCTCCGAGCTGGACACATTACATTGGTCTCTATGCGCAGCCGGCTGTGAGACGAGCGGTCAGGGACCGTCTACAAAGTGCAACAAGAAAAGAGATGCTATAAAAAATATTCAATAACTTCAGTATTATACAGTGTAGTACCACCAATATTAATTCACACATCAATGGTCTCCCCATAGTTGTACTACAACACTTAGTTTGGAAAAATATGCCTAGTAGCACTTTGTAGACGGTCCCTGACCACTCGTCTCACAGCCGGCTGCACATAGAGACCAATGTAATGTGTCCAGCTCAGAGGACGGCTCGCTTTGATTAAAATGAGGTTGTAGCTCGTTGTCTACCTTACTATGGTTAGAAAGAGCCGTTGTTTGTGTTTTAACAACGTTTCGGTTATGAGTTATGGATCCAGGAAGTTTGAATTCTGTCAATATCTTTCCAACTTTACCGAAGTACATCATCTAGGGGGGCTTCGTACATCAGCAAAGCGTTGACTGCCAGGAATGATTGGAGGAAGTGCTCTATGAAGTAACTCGTTCCCTCTATATTAACTCGAGGAAACGAGTTACTAAAAATGTTCTCCTAGGGGTCTAGGGGGGCTCTGTACTTATGCGATTAATCGCGATTAAATATTTGAATCGACTGACAGCCCTAGTCTGTTGAAATACGTGTCCATGTCCATTCTTGTGTGGCCATGTGTGTGTGTCTTGTGTTTTTGTCGTTGTTGTTGTCTGTTTATATGTCGTCAAGGTGGCCAGCTTATTCGCCCCTGCTTTTTTTTTTTTTTAAGTAATATGGTTTGACTAAGATTTTGATTATTATTAGTATTATCACTTTTCTTTTCCTTCATTAGGCTATTAATTTGAAAAATAATGAAAAGAAAGTCAATTTATTCCTCTGAAGATGGTGGTGGGCCAAAAAGAAAAGAAAATTGGGAATGTATTCATGCTTTTAGAAGTGGGTGGACAAATCTCAGACTGTTTATACCGTCACTAGGAGGTGTGTCTGTCAACTCATGTTTTGACTTTATTTGTATTCGACTCAGGCTCCTCCACTGTGGTAAACATAATGCGCTGTGACCTGTCCTCAGGGCAATTTGCTCTTCCCTTGTCTTTTACTCCTAATCGCATCTACCTCAGAGCCAGAAAACGGTTGTGCAGCTGTCATAACTGAAGCACAGCGCGGCGTGATGGGAGTGCATGTTTTTGCTATTATCTATTCCATCTGAGCCAGAACACAATATTAGACCTCCACTGACTGCATCCCTCTCTTTCTCACAGACCGCTGCATGATCAATACCCACATCAAAGGCTCTGCGGAGATAGCAGGACGCTTTGAAGCATGTTTGTGGAGCTGGATTTGCTGAGCTAACACAGTCCACACAGAACCCCCTTGAATAAGCTTGTTTGGCTAGCATCCTCTCTGTTTGTAGAGGAACTGAGTGGAATCTAATGGAGAACAGACAAGGCCTCTCCCCCTTGTCTTTTTTCCTCCCTTTGAGCAGCTAAACGCATCCATAGTGCCAGTGCTTTTTGCTCAAATGACATACGCTTCATTGCATGCCAGCTCAAATATTTATCTAATATCAAATTGGCTGTAACACTTTGGAGGCAGCGAAATGCCAGGAAATATTTCTCATCGAGGACACAAAATAACTTGCATCATGTTTCGCGGTGCCAAGTGCAAATATGCCGGGTAATTACTGATTGAAATGAGATGGAGTGCAGGCAGCGGCGGTGTTGTTGTTATGTGGTGACCTTGTGTTGTGACTTGAGCAGGCAGACAAAAATAAATTCCAACAGTGATTATTCTGCACTCAAAACACGACCTGTGTCCCTGGGAGGCTATTAACTATTTAAAAAGGTGCTTTTCGTCTCCTAAATGGGAAAACAGTGCATTTGGGACTTTGTGTGCTAAGTGGGTATAGCAGAAGTGGGGGTGGAGGTTCAACCACAATAAACACAAAAGCACATAACTCCTGCCAGCCATCAGAGAGAGTCAGCAACTCTGTAAATGAATCATCTCTCTGCATGCAAATCCCAGACGAGGATGAGAAGCCCTTTCTATAAATCACACAATAAACCACATTTGTGACGCTTTTGACTTTTAAATCCACATATTGTTGAATCTTCTGGTAAGTAATTGCACTATTTGGTGTATGCAGAGCAAAAGGTTTGACTCTCCAGTCGGCTGTGGCTCATTTGAAAGTGAAATATGGTGAAATGCTGACATCTCTTTCTCTATCCCTCCCAACACCAGGGGCACCACTGCATTAGCATCCCTGTCTCTCTCTCAATCTCTCTTTCTTTCTCATTTACATTATGGATGGTTCATTTAGCTTACATGACCGAGTGAATACATAACCCAGGGCAATTCAAAATACCACGAGGGCCCGGAGGGATAAAATGAAACCACATAAGCAGAAAAGATTGCTGCACCGCCATCTGCAGCAGCCTTTTTTTTCAGCTCTTCCTCTTTAATGTGGCTGACAAACAGGGCTGCCCCTCGCCCAGATGTGTGGGCCCAACAAGGTGTATCAGTTAAAAACTGTGAGTGATAAATTAAAGAAACAGTTGATCAAGTTAATACTAAATACTACTGTTGGTTTATAAAGCACTGAATTATTTAGGGCCAAAATACATTTCAAACCTAAACGTGGAGAAGCAGCGTTCAGCGTTTTTATATCTGGAACAAACTCCCAGAAAACTGCAGATTCTTTTAAACCAAGGCTGAGGACTTTTCTGTTTGCTGCTGCCTTTTATTAAATCAAACAATTATTAGTTTCTTACACTGCACTGTAGCTTTTATTCTTGCATTTTATGCCTTATTTTATTTTAGCTTGTTTTAATTTTCTATCCTCTTGGCTCTTTAATGACTGTTTTTAATTGCATCTGAATGTCCTTCTGTGGTGTGTTTCTTTTGCACTTTGTCGCGATGCTTTTGATGTTTTATGTAAAGCACTTTGTATTGCCTTGTTGCTGAAATGTGCTATATAAATGCCTTGCATTATACAGTGATTGTCCACCAGCCCGGGCCAGATTTAGATTTCTCCACATATTTGAAGCGGTGCGCATGGGGCTGTAGAAAGAGACCTACTCGGTATTTGAAGGTGCAGTGTGTAGAATTTGGCGGCATCTAGTGGTGTGGTTGCAGATTGCAACCAACTGAGTACCCCTCTGCTCACTCCTCCCTTTCCAAAATTGCGGTAACGTGAGCTGCCGAGTGCAAAACAGAGGCCATCATCCCCATAATAACACTACTTTAGGAGCAACAGAACTCAGACGGCACCTGGCGGTACCATGAATTTGCAGTCTGCGGCTCACGTTACCGCAGTTTCACAAGAGTGTCGGAGAACTACGGTGGCCTTCAGGTAACGTAAAAACGTGAAAGAGCCAGTGTTTGGTTTGTCCGTTCTGGGCTACTGTAGAAACATGGCGGAGCAACATGGCGGACTCCATGAAGAGGACCTGCACCCTATGTAGATATGACGGGCTCATTCTAAGCTAACAAAACGCATCGATTCTTAGTTTCAGGTGATTATACACTAATGAAAACATAGTTATGAATATTATATTCCATTTCTGCTAATAGATCGCCGAAATGTTACACACTAGACCTTTAAAGCTCTGCAGGGCTGTAGGTTTGTCACTACAAGTGACATTTTTCACATTACACATTGTCATTTGATCTAGTATTAATATAAAATATTGATTGCCGCAGCTTTAAAGTATTAACTAAATACATTAGTTTGTTGGTTTACAGGTTAAATAAAAAGAACAACAACCTGTTAAAGGTCTTATTGATAACATTTTTATGTAGACAAATAAAAAAATAAAAATAAAAAATACATCCACAGAGCTTTTAGAAAGGTGCCGAATAAAAGTATGTTTTTTCCTGGAAAAAAATATTATGATTATGAATTAATAATTTTAAAAATGTTGTCGGGTCCAAAATGAATGTTTTATTTATCTCTGTGGATGATATCTGACATTTGGTTCCCATTTGTAACAAGGCTTGTGAGCCAATAGTAAAACGACGTTGGTATCACGTGGTATCTCTGGGTCGTCAGTTAGTGTGGAAAGAAACAGATAAATGGCTTCACTTGTTGTGAAGTGAATGCAATGGAACGGGGGAGGGAGAATGAGACATCTAGTGGCTGAATGTTATCAATGTTATCAATTGTAACTTTAACAACAACCACATCCACTATGTAGAATGTCACAACAACACATTGCATTTTGGTACTGTTTGCAGAAAGTAGTATAAATGACATGGCATCCATTGTGTACATTTTTCAGGGCACTATATAAATTACACACGCAAACAAAATGGCGTAGGGTAAATATAATGGACTACATAGTAAATAAGAAGTGATTTCAGACACAGCCTGAGTTTGGGAAATGTGTATGTGAGAGAGATAAAGAGTGATAAAGTGAGTGAGTAGGCCTGTGAGTGGTGAGTAGGCGAGTAGGTTTGCTTATCTGTGTGTGTGTGTGTGTGTTTTATGGTTGGGTAGAGCTGTTAACATTATAGCTGCAATGTGTAACCGAAGATAAGAATTTAATACCTGCATTCAGATTAGAATCGTGCCTTGGCACACAACGCAAGCTTTTATTCCTGCTGCCAACAAGTTTGACGGCACAAACGACACAATGGCCCCAGTGACAAGCGAGTTTTACAACCTCGAGGACTCAATGAGCTTAATGACAGAAAAACCACAAGCACATAAACACAGCAGAACAAGAACGCTGTGTGTGTGTGTGTGATTTCACAAGACGACATTTCACAAGTGGTTGTTATTGTGCGTCGCTGATAAACGTCGCAGAGTGAGAAAACATTTGTGTAGGGGACCAGATTGCGAGCCCCACCTCTGCACCGCTGGCTGCGGTTCTCTTGCCCTGCTTTACATTAGCACCACAGCTCTGGCCTGGACAGGTCCACGGCTGTTATCTCAATGATGTTCTAATTCTAGTCAAACAGTTCTGTGTTTGACTCAATAGAGGCAGTGTTAGTCAGGAGAGTCAATATTAGCAGAGCACACAGAGCAGGACTGGTGTTAGGAGAGAGACAGAGAGTTATGTGTGTGTGTGTGTGTGTGTGTGTGTGTGTGTGTGTGTGTGTGTGTGTGACAGGATACATGGTTAAGTGTGCTCTGTTAGTGAACCTTGACCGCCCGGTGCAGTAATAATAATAAAGATAATAAGAAAAAGGAAGAAAGCAAACTGCTGCTTACTTTTGCCTCGGTGGCTTCCGTGTTTGACGAGAGTGACATTTCTTTTATGGCCTGTCTTTCATGTGGATGTTGTTGTTAGACGTCAGAGTTCCTCACTCGGCTGGCCCAGGGCGCTCTGTGCAGTCGAGCTTGGACTTGCTGACAGTCCTACATGAACCGCTCAACACTTCAGATGGTTTCACTCCTGACAGAGGTTTTTTTTTTAGTTTATTCAAGGTCAAACAGCTGCCAATATCAACAGCCTGATTATGATATTATCCCTATCAGATTCCTCAACTACTAAATTAAATCTGCCATTCAATGAATGTGCTGTGGATGAATACACTCAAAGCAAAGGCAGTACTAAAGGCCATTAACTCCACATAAAACATGCAGTGGCACAAAGCATATTTGTGGCTGAATAAAGCTTTAATTACAGAGGGCAGCTGAATAATGTTTGAGTTTTAAGTAAGAGGAAATTATAAACCCATCAGATAGCAGCACCTTCTGTTTGTTCAGGATTCATCCACCAGCACCGTTTAATCTACAGGAGACTGGAAAACAAACACATAAATATTGAGCTTCTGCATCTGTCAATCTCAGTAAAATGACAAGAATAGAGAAGTGGACAAACAATATGCTGTTATTGATCATCAGCATGCTGGTGGTGTTGGTTATTCCTGTCATTCATACTCTATTTGTAAGGATGATCTTAAGGCTCTGATAACCAAAGTTCTCATTCATACTCTAGAGGTCACTGGTGGTTTCCAACCTGTGGGTCTGGACCCCAACGGGGTTGCAAAATAAATCTGAGTGGTCACAAGATGATGCTCAACATGATAGAAAAAAGGAAAAATAAATTACTGCCACACAAAATTGAGTCTCAGGCTTTTTTTTTTTTTTAAATGCTGTCGAGTTTTACCTCTTAAACCTGTAAAAAGGGGACATATTATGTTCATTTCCAGGTTCATACTTGTATTTTGTTTTTCTACATGCTTCAATGTTAAAAAAAAAACCCATTATTTTTCTTATACTGTCTGTCTGAATATTCCTGTATTCACCCTCTGTCTGAACAACCCTGTTTAATACAACATTACGTTCCTGTACAAGTAAACTGCGTTCTCAATTACGTTTGGAAGGAAACGTAATTCCTCCCAGATTACGGTCACAGTTTTAAACATGTGGTTAATATTGTAAATTGAAACAAAACAAAACAAAAAACACAACAACACTACTTAGTCAGGTGTAGGCAACAAAACTACTGGGTTAGGTTTAACCATAGTGGACTTTCTAACTTGTTATACTCATGAATATACCACATAACTTTCAATAACGTTATTATTCCATGTTTAACGGTTGCTCAATATGCTACGTCAGCTGCTCTGCACGTCGCTCGTTTTACTATGTTACTTGCTGCGGCCGTCCGCAGACTGACAAACGTAATCCGACACAAAATACGTTTCCTTCCAATCGTAATTGAGAATGCAGTTTAGTTGTATGGGAACATAGTTTTTAGGAGACAGGGCTGGTCTGAAACGCTCCGTTTTAGCTCCTACCTCTTTAAGCCCCCTCCTGAAAAAGCCCAGTCTGCTCTGATTGGCTTGTGAGAAAAATATGGCGCATCTTTGCAAAGGTATCTCTCAAGCTGTAGGCGATATATTCTAATGAGCCTGCATGTGACATAGGACGGGGAGACAAATCTGAATGGCTTGTTGGATCAAATGTTTTCTGATCCAGGCAGCCCACAGAAAACTGACTAGGTTGTCTTATTTCACAGTTTGTGGGTTGGCAGGCGCTCCAGATACCCACATGTATGTGCACAAGCACTGAAGGGTGTTTTCATGATATGTCCCCTTTAAAAGGTCTTTGATTAACCTGCTCACAACTTGTGTGTGAATATTGGACTTAAATTTGTCAGATGGACACCAACTCGACGTGAATAAGCCACTGGGTTTGCCATATCACCTTCTAAGTTAACAATACGTCAATTTTGTGTTTCAGGCTGGTTGCGCTGCCTCCAGTGCCTACAAAAAAAAATCAATTAATGTTTGTAAAGTTTTTAGGTGCTTTAACAAACTGAATGTAATTTTCAGTTAGATCAAGTTAAAGTGTTAACATAGAACCCGGTCTCACTCCGGATATTTGACGAGTTGGGAGTGAAAATGTGTTGTAACATAACGTATGATATCCATAACAACAGTTTCTTTTTCTAACTTAGAAAGTTCTGTGAAACAAATATGTATACTGTAGATCACAAGCCAGATAATTAAACTTTGTTGCCATTTCATTTCACTGAACTATTGATTGTGTGAATCTGAGATGCGAGCAGCGATTCAGAGGTCTATAATCAGGTTAATAGATCACACAGAAAGCTGCGTTTTCTCTACATCTGTCAAGCCGGCCTGTAAAGAAGCAACATAAAAACAGTGTGACGGCTGTCACACATTCAGCTATAAGCCTCTGCAGCAGCTGTGATGGTAGCAAGCAGTCAGTCATGTTTGACTGAGCCTGCGGCCTTGTTAGCAGTAATAACTAGTGTAAACAAACAGCAGCAGTGTATTTTAAGGTCATCACAAACATCAACCAAAACCTCCCAGTCAGCACAAAGCAGCGGCTCTGATGTGGCAGCACACTCCTCCCTATCTAAATCTGCTGACATGAGAAAAAGCAACATTAGCTAATGCACTACTTAAAGACCATAATCGCTCTTTCCCCTACTGTTAATGAATGCTAATTAGAAGTCTGGAGCAGTTTCTGGCGTGTGCTGGCTGCTCCTCTAATGTGCCGTATTGTTCCTCTCCTCGCTCCAGCTCAGCACTAATGCTGCTGTGCCAGCTATTAAAGTCAGATAAGCTATCCATCTTTAGCATTGCCAGCCAAAAAGCCACTAATAGCTTAGCCACAAAATTGTTAATTTCCATGGTTTCCCTTCCTTGTTTAGAGTGCTCTCTCATAGCGTGGACAGATATTCAGCATCACTCTGTCAGCCTGGTGTGTTTCACATGATTCATTTTCTTGCCCACATTTTACAGCCCTGTCACCCCAAAACGCTCCGTCAGGGAAACAGGCTCCTATATTTGTGGGTGCCTCTTTACAAAGCCTGTTTCAGCATGACACTCCATCATGGACACTGTCGTGAATGCCTAACAGGCCGTGCACACACTGCTCCCTCCAGGATGAATGTGCCTCTTAAAACTAACACAGGAGTGGATTTTAGGAACCCATCTTAAAACGTGGGCTGTAATAATGTGATCTAATCCATGAAACGACTTGGCTACAATAAGGTTAATCACAACCACATCTTTAACGAGGATTAGGAGACGTATTAGCCGCCATATTATCCTCATTCCAGATTCCTGTTAATTTTACAACTGATTTTAAGATCTGGCAGAAATCCATTTGCCAATTTAGGCTAAACAGGCCACGAGGGATTTGAAGTGAAATTTGAGTGTTACAAAAAATGTGCATATAGGCTTCTGGGAATACACATTTTTTAAAATATTTGTAGTTAATAAAATGATTAAAATAACTGCTAATTACTTAAACTGGGATAGACAGCCAAGGGCTAAAGCATGGAGGCAAATTTTAGATTATATGTTCCCTGGATAAGTGTTATGGCACAATTAGGTGTACCCTGTATTCTAACCCCTTATGAGCCTAAACATAGGCAGAGATCCAGATCAAGCTTTAAAATTAAAGGTGACAGAACACGGAAAAGGTCTGATAATTACTCCTGGCGGTTATTATGACTTTATTAAATCCCTTTAAACCCTTTAAACCCTGTTGTTTTGCGTTACTTAGTACTTTACTCTGCTTTTATTTGGCTTTTTCTAGCTTTGTTCTTGGCTGTGACTAAAATGTCATGCCTAAAGTCTGAATTCTTCGTATGTGTTTTATTAATCCGTCGTAAAAAAAAACGTTACGCACAGAAACCTTGCACATTGAGTCCGATGCGTGTTATCATTCTATTCGCAACAAAAGACAAAACGGAATCAATTACGTGGGTGCAATGGATAGCGCTAGTCCCAAATGGGGCTACTGAATGAATGAATGACATTAGCAGGAAGCTATCGTTTAGATGCCTAGAGCACAAACTGTCTAATCTTTCGTACATCCCTTATTTTGCAACCATCCCCGATGCCAAGCTGTTCTGCCATCACCTGCCACAATCTATTTTAAATTCTGCATCACTGTTTTTTTTTATTTCTTTATCGTAAAGTACTTTGTGCTGGGATATGATTGTTTATCAGATACCATTTTGGATGATGACATTTGCATGGACGGTGGCTCTGAGTGGTCAAACAACCCTCTTATTGCCTTTAGACAGATGCGAAAAAATGCAGAATATCGAACCTGTTCCGAAAACTTTAATGACGGATGAAAGTTTCCGAGTTCGTGTTTAAACGTGATTGATACAACGTGAGGTTGTATTTATTTTTAAACGTGTGACAATTTCGGACGAAAAACACGGACTTGGTGTGCAAATGCCTTTAATCTTGTTTACGGCTTTTTATGTTTCGTGCCTAATTTGTGCATAATTTTATTACCTCTCCTAACTCCCCTCTGACAAGCACATTTTGACTTTGACAAGACAGTTATGACATGAAGATTTATTTAGTAGTTGTTCTGGAGCTTTCGACCGTATCACATGATGTTCATCAGCAGATAGAGTTTGCTAAGTTAAAGGTGAAGTGTGAAAGATTGAATAAATCTTACATTTTGCTCTGGTGAATAAATGACGAGTGAGTCACTTTTCAAAATCACTGTGACGCTCATCCTAAATTGACACCTTGAAGTGTTTCTAGGAAACGGTCTGTACGGTCAGAAACATCCACTTCAATAAATAATGTCCTCGGTGGAAACAACCTTATGAGGCCTCGGTGTAGTTTGTGAGGTCCTCATCCACAGTGATCCAAAAAACATGAATTTAAATGTGAGCGTATGAAGTGTGAAATCCACTGAGGACTGAAGTAGTTGTTACTCAGACCGGCCTGTTTGAGAAAGTGCCCTTTAACTGTTGCTTTCCCTCCAGAGACCTGAGCTAAAACAACTTCCCAGTCACACAGATGTTCAATTTCGACACCTACAGACACCCATGTCTAGGTCTCACCCAGACAGAGGAATCTTATTTCATGGATCTGAAACTAGATCCATAAAAGAGCACCGAAGAACGGTGACTCTGCGAATGTAACAGCTCCCTTATGAAACTTTTTTTGCGCTTTTTTTTGTCCACCGAGTATTCAAGAATAAGCTGATACATGAGTGAGTGTAAATCTCACAACCCAAGATTTTTCATCTGCACAGAGATGAAACAGTCTCGACTCGGTGTGAGGAAACCCAGGAAGTGATTAGTTTACAGAGCGTGCATGAGTTATGGTCTTGTGGTTGTGCAGACGTGCCCTCCTCTGTGGCAGCGCGACGTGGGAAAAGTGAACTTTTAATGCCGTGCGACTTTATGGCTGTTCATCATGTTATGTTTGACATGTACAAAAGTGAGGTTTACCATTTCCCCTGACAGTCTGGTGTTACACTCGCAAAGGCTGATGGATTTAGCAGATCCTAGCGCCACTTATATTTTCTCTGGAGATCCTCTCTGTGAGTCAATTAACAAAGAAATACATCTCCTTTCTACATTATGCATGAAAGATATTTATTGTATATTTTATGGAACAATCCAGAAGCTAATTCCAGCTATGATTAAAAAAATATCTACTCTATCCTGACGTAGTTTAGCATTAATGTTACAATTAGAGAATAATTAGTAGGGCTGCAGCTAACAATTATTTTCATTGTTGATAATCAACTATTCGTTTGGTCTATTAAATGTCAGAAAACTGTGAAAAATTTACATTTTCTCACAATTACAATTCCCTAAAGCCCAAATTAATGTCTTCAAATTGCTTGTTTTGTCTAAAACACAGATATTTAGTTTATTGTCACACAAGACAAAGAAAAACAGCAACATTTAAGGAGCTGGAACCAGGAAATAATTAGCATTTTTTAATGAAATTTGACTAAAACATCACATCATCACAATTATTAAAAAAGGTGCTGCACACTTAAACATGTTTTTTTGAGCTGTAAACTAAATGATATGACTGTACTTTGATGAAACACATCAATGCTGGTGTTAATATTGACATTTCTTACAAAGTTTATAACAATCGTCATTGAAAGTGGCAGTATGGCAGTATATTTTTGGCATCATTGGGCAAAAATTCCATAATAACCTTTCAGCATATTGTAATTCAAGTGTTCTGAGAGATAACTAGACTTCTGCACCTCCTCGTGGCTCTGTTTTCAGGCTTTAGAAAATCTAGCCCGTGACGGGAGACTTTGACTAATCACAGGTCATTTCATTGAGAGAGCGTTCCTATTGGCTCTCCTCCGATCATGTGACCGGAACTTGGTGTTCCTTCACCAGATTTCACAATGGCGGCGGCGTCACAAGCTTTCTCATTTTACAGCTAAATCGTGCACTACAAGATGATTCTATAAACATTTGACGCGAGAAATAGGCATTAACGTAACATAATATTGATTCATATTTGATCAGCGCTGCCTAGTTTGACCGTTTGGTCGGCGTTCGCGGGTGATTGACAGCCGGCTCTCATAGACAGCAGCTGGACAGCAGATCTCAGATCAGCTCTGACTGCTTGTTTTCCTCTGGTATATGAAATCCTGCAGATGCCGTTAGGACCAGCGGAGGACACTGAGGCACATGATTTTTTTCAGGTTACCTGTTTCATGTACTAAAGCCACGATATAGTGACCGTTTTATAAAAATATTTTTTTTTAATCATATTTGCTCCAATTTCGCCCACTTCAGCTTTAATGGAAATGGCAAAACCTTGCCTAAACCATGCATGGACAATGCTGACATAGAGCCGACTGGTTGGGACTTATCTTCAACATGAAACATTACGTTACCACTCAGAGACTGTTCATGTTTTACAATTTACATTTATAGGAGCTGTTTTACTTTTTGAACTGGCTGAAATTAATCAAATTGTGTTCACGCTCATCAAATAGAGGGGAGACTTTATGACACACTGAATCTTTGCTGAGAGAGACGATTAAATAGTTTTTGGATTAAATTATTATACAATCAGAGACTTTTGTGTGAACAGTTTTTCAACCTGGCACTCCTCATTTTAGAACATTATATATTTTTTTATTAAGCATTAGGTTCAGAGAAAGCCAGGAACTTTTATGTGAATAAATTATCTTTGTTTTTTAGCCACGCTGGCGGTGTGGTTCAAGACATGAAAATGTCAGTTGGTCAGTTCACCACTTTGGTCCAGACCATAGGCTGTATATAAAGATGGACGACATGACAAGTCCCAAAAAGTGAAGCCAAAACATCTTGGCTGCCCCCTGGTGGCTGGCTGCAGTATAGGTCATAAATCCCTCCCCCTCCATGTTAGCGTATGGGACATGAGCCAAACTAAAAAGTCACTTCAAATATTTTTTTCTGTTATTTTAGGTAGTTTTTATCACGCTGATGTATGTTCAAGTGTTCATTTTTCATGATCGACAGCTGTGATTGACAGCTGCTCTGAGTGAAGCAGTCGTGGAGCCGCAGACTCGGGAATCATACGAGAAAGGAGATGTAACTTTATATTTCCATAACCGTCTCAAGTCTGTGTAATAGAACATGTGTCAGTTTGATCAGAAATGTATTTATAGAGATATTATGGTTGGTTATTGTGTCTTTCTAGCTAAACAGCTACTGTTGTGCTAACGTAGCAGCTACGTGGCTAACAAGCTACGGCCGTGCTTGGCTCGTGATTGGTTCGGACAGGTGGCGTCGATACTGCGGCTCCAACCCCCCCGATCACTACTGCGCGTATCTGGCTCCAAATGACGTCAAAATGTCAAGATGGCAGCTCCCTCATCCGGGATATTTTGGCTTCACTTTTGTACAGTGGGAGGAAGTGATGATGCGTCGTCCATTTTTATAAACAGTCTATGGACCAGACTGAAATGTCTCAACAATTATTGGATATATTGCCATGTGGTACAGAGATATGTATGGCCCCCAGAGGATGAATCCTAATAACTTTCCCTCTTTCACCATATTGAGGTTGACATTTTTGGTTTGGAGTGAAATATCTTAATTATTGGATGGACTGTCATGAACTTTGGTAGAAACATTCATGTATCTGTAGACTGGATCTTTAAATCATCAACATGCCAATATTCAATTATCAATGGGTAATATTTGTGCTCCAAAGAAATAAGGGAGTGATTTTACCCATCAATCCATTTGGTTACAACAGAGGCCAGAGGAAAACAGGAGGCAAGAAGACAAAGAACAAATTGATGAAACTGGTTTTGCTGTGTTCAAGTACGAAGCGTCACATGGCGCTCGCTGCCTCGGGCTCTGTGACCTCCTGTCACATCACTCTCTCCTTTCATCTCTTCAGACGTGGGATCGCGTTACAGGTCCGACTGGGATTACACCACAAACAAGAAGGAAGAAGCAACCAGCGAAACTTCACACACTTATATTTGTTACACATAAACAATTAGTCAAACTGATTGACAACGAATGACAACTATGCATCAGCTGAACCGATATGTGAAAATAGAAAAGGAGTGTGTGCCTTCTGGCTCCTGTATGCTTTTGTTTGACTGTTCCGCCTTGCTTGTCTCGAGCAAACATGAGAGGTGTTAATAGCCCGAAGCTGTTGCAATTTTTTCTTGAAGGAATAACGATCAAATCTGGAGATATTCTGCCAGCCTCTTCTTGTCCTGTCACTCTCCGGCCAAGGGGAGATGAATCCACAGAGGAGCATCACCCTGACGCAACAGCACTTTAAATCATAAACCTGACACGGCGGGTCAAATACCACAGAATGCTTGAAGAACTGTTCGTTCCTCCTCTTGGAGGAATAGTCAACATCCTGTAATTGTCGGCGGTTTCCCAGTGATGTGCCTGCAGGACGGGGTGGTAACAGTGTGTGTGGATTGGCAGGTGGTTGAGCGGTTAGCTGTATGTCATGCAGCTCTTTCCTCAATCCCAGATCAGTAGGGCTGTTGACTCACACACATATCCCTTTCTCCACCCTCCGCTGCACTGTCACAGCCACTAACAAACAACGTAACACACAGAGGAATGTGACTAAAGCAGAGGGAGAACCGGTCCTGATGAATCGCAAACAGCCGCAGGACTCTGGGGCGCCAGCACCTCGTATAACAGTGACTTATTATTATGATTATTATCATTATTATCATTATTATCATAACAACCATCATCCCTTCTTTTGCTCTATCATTTCTCAGATAGTTTGCCTGTTGCCAAAACAACAGCTTGTTATCTGAGGAGTGATCAGCATGTGCTAGCAGAAGAAGGTTTACCCCGCTGGATTCTCACAACACACTTCACATTCAGGTGCTACAGGTGTGAGCATTCCTCTGCAGACCGCGGAGGGATGGGAAGATTGTCCTGTGAATGAGGGTAGGAAACAGCCGCACCTTTGAGGCTCAAGAGATAAGGATTACTTGTGAACCAAAGGTCAGACAAAAACAAAAAAAATCCACAACAATCTTTACTCCATCTACTTCATCCTCCTATAGCAACTGACAAATAGCAGACATGCTGTTCTTTGATACGACCTCTGACAAGGATAATCCGAGACCTTACACCTCTTTAAGAGTTAATTGCTGCCTGTCACAGGACAAGAATCTTCTCTTCTCTTTTACAAGGCCCATAATAGCCAAGAGCGTCAATCTTCTTTGTGGTGTAACTCATCAACCTAAAAGGGTGGATAAGTAATCTGACAGATGAAAGATAAGCGGGAAGCCATGTGAGTCAACCACATAGAGAAGTAGCTCGTGGTAAAATTCTTTGTGTTTTTTTGGGCGGTGCCGCATCGCACCGTTTCGCCTCGGGCGCAAAAGGGAGTCAGCAAGCTTAAGCAAGCGAGGAACCTGACGAAAGGTGTCCGGTGGTGTTCTCTGCCGCCTCGCCTTCCAGGCAGATGGAAGGAGGTGGAGTCACGTCCCCCGGTGTCAGCCGCTCCCCGCCCTGAATCGCTCCTCTGTTCACCCGTACAGTGACGCCGAGGGCGGAGAGAGCTCATCGCAGCATTTCAAAGGTGAGTGATTTATATGGCAGCTGTTCCCCAGTGTGCCGTTGTGAATGCCCGTGGCCCATGTTTAACAGCTGACAAACACATGCTTTTTCTGTCACGGTCGCATTTATGGCCTCACACACAATTCTATTAGAGCAACCTCTACCATACAAGGATATAAAGTAGCTTTTATGATGCCGTTATCTCAGTCAATCAACCGGTTCGGCCATGCACACGCTGACATGACGACGCACGCGTCAGCATGATAACTTAAGGAGAAAACTGTTCCAACAGCTGAACTATTCTCAAGGACACAACCATTACTACTTTTTACTACTACTTCTATTATTGTTTACATTCAACAATCACAAAACTTTTCCTCTTTATATGATGCATGAGCTCCTTAAAATGAGAGAGGGCTCAGAAGTAGCTACTAGTGTTGTTTGATATTTGAGACCTCTCCATTAACCCACAGCAGCACACTGGGAGAGTGTAACCTTATTTCACGCTGGCTCTCAAATAGTGCCGAGAATTTGCGAGGCAGTTAGTGGCCGTCATTAATAACGGCCTGGGCTGGGTTGACAGCTGCTGATTGGAATGAAGAGCTGCGCTACGGCAGACAGCTACAAATTTCCCTGACAGCCAGGGTCTCCATTACTGGGCGTCAGCTGCCAAAACAGCAGTAATCAGAGAAGGAGAGAGGAGAGAAAACACGCTTTCTCGCAAACAGACACCTTCCGTTTTCCCTCTACAGTTAGAAAACATAAACACATATGTACACATATAACTTACTCTGTTATGGCACCACATATACTGCTGAACATCTGAAGGGTTCATCTGTTTCTGGAGGCCATTATTAAAGGACCAGACTGGTGTAATTTTGAATTCTTGCCTTTATTGGAGAATGTCCCGTCAGCTAAATACCATTCAGTGAAGTTTCTGAATTTCTGAGCTATACTTACGTGCTCACGACACGGCAACCTTGTCTTCTAGATTTATGTGTTTTATACTACTAATTAGCAACAGCAAGTATGGTTTGAGAGAAGCGTAATGTCGCCGCAATTATGGCTTTTAACAACATAATGAGGAAAAATCGTTATTTAACGTAGTGTTTCCCAAACTTTTTTTTCCAGAGACCCACTTTTAAAAAATGACAAACCATCACGACCCAATTCACAACAGGCCTGATATCTATAAATCATGAGAAGAGCAAATTTGTGCTTAAATGAACGTTCCTGACCATTTTTACTGCCATTTCTGCATCACCTTATATTATCTTGAATAGGTAAACCAGACATTATTAAGAGATTTACTGTTGATAAATCACAACTTTGTTTTATGCATGTGTTATTGAAAATATATACATGCTAAGTACTTTATAAATGAGACCAAATAAATGCATTTAGGTGGAGTTAACAGGCTAATTTTTTTCCTCTCATCAGTAAAACAAATAGAAATTGATATTATCTGTTTAAGTGAACACTATATTTAGAATGAGCCGTTCTTTTAGGTTGCTGAAATATGTTTTGCTGCCGTCCCCGTCCACCGCACTGTATTGCTCATGTATTGTACCTCATACTACCTCACTTCAAAACATCCAAACTATCCCTTTAAGATTAGGAAAAGTTTGTGGTCTGTGGTTAAATATATAAAAAAAAAAATCAATGTTGACATGTGCGACTTGGAATGTCAAATTTTACAGTATTCAACCAAAACCACCATCTTTAACTATCCTACACCAAAGTGTTTTGGCAGTCTAACCCAGTGGTTTTCAAAGTGGGGTCCAGGGACCCCCAGGGATCCTTGAGGGAGTTCCAGGGAGCGAAAAGGGGAATACTTTATTTTCACTATAATTCCATCCATAAATAACACAATGACAGAATGTATGAATATTTTGGTCATCAGTTTCATACACTTTCTGTAAAACATCCTATCAGATGGAGGACCCTGGGACAAAATCTTCATCAAATGGGGGTTCGTGGTCTTATCAGTTTAGGGGTCCTTGGTCTAACCTCACCACAGAACAGGATGTGAACCCAAGTGTCCTGTGTCAAGCGTCCGCCTCTCTATGACATTTGTGCGGTACAAAAACTGAGCACTTCCTTTACTGGAAAAAAAAAACATTATCAGTGTCAACCGTAAACCAGCCAGCAATTATGTTTCCGTCTAAACATATTTCACAAAACAAATCTGTAACATATAAAAGTAATTTATATGACACAGTGCAGGAAACTGATATCAAGTCTTAGCTGTTGGAAGACATTTGGAGGACTTGCATTGTTCCCATCTGTCTTTATTTTTCCTTCATAGAGAGCATCCCAGAGGCATCTTGGCCAAAGGCGATGCAGCGAAGGAAAAACACTCATTTCTTGGAAGCCTAAAAGTAGAAGAGATTTAATATCTATGTGCACAACTTCAACGGGTTGTTGCAGAGTAATACGGTAATTTCATCAAAAATAACCATCTGCGTAATTTTCACGAGGGTGAAATTATGGATGCTGGGCAACTTTCAAGCCTCGCAGAGTGTTTTCCACATGAATGGCAGTCAGGCTGCATCGTGTCCACTTATGCACACACAATTTGCTAAAGACAGAGACCATTTACAGTAATGTCGAGAGGCCAAAATAACACCGATGCGGTCCTCGAACTGCATGGTCATGTAACTGTACTTGTATGAGTGAGGAGGGCAGGAGCAGCATATTTTTTCAGTTGGAGGAGTAAAAGTGAAAGTCTGTGGCCTTGAACAGTTTGATCCCTGTAATGACAGAGGGCTTTGGTATGGGTCAACCTGTCAGCGCTGTGCTTCCACTGATCCCTGCTGCTCCCCTCTGCAAAGCATGTGAACATGGTCATCCGCACACTGTCACACAGCTTGGAAAAATGTCCCTGGGAGTGTCCCACTGTCACTACTGATCCTGATGTTTTGGACTAATTGAGATATGAGGTGAAAAGCAAACACACCGATTCGATACTATCAAGATACTTGGGTGCCGAGTCGATAAGTATTGCGATTTTTAAGTATTGCGATTCGATATTAAAATTTATTGCAATTTTTGTTAACTTTTTTAACACTAGACCATGGGAAAAAGTTGAATCATACACTTCTAGGGACTTTTACTTTGGAAAATATCTAAATTAATACATTCAAATTTTCAGCATGTATGTAGTCAGAGATGTCCTGAAGTCAAATATATCAGTCATTGTCAGGAGATATTTATACAATTTTTTCCAGCAACCCGAAATCAGAGAATAAAGACATTTCCCTCACAAATTTGTGGTATTTTCTTCTTGATTTATAAGGGACATGTAATGTTTTATACTTCTAATGAATATAATCGAATCAATCTTATTTCCATATATGTATTTTGTATAAGTAAGTTCCCTTTGTTAACACCTTATTTTGAAAACCAGACGTAGTCACGTGTATACTTTCGCTAACTTCGCCAAGTGTGTCACTAGCTTTTACCGTTAGCTACGTTGACTGTATTTAACATAAATGTCAGTATATGGGTGCTCTACAGTTGTAGCGTCGGCTCATTTGACCACAGAGAGGCGAGTGACGGCTGGCTTGACCGCACGTTACTGCAATACGATAACGTTTCCTGTCCATGACAGAGTTAGCATGCAGCTTTAGCCGTGATGTCTAGCTTTGCTTTTCCTGGAAATGTGTGAAACCCAAAGTGTTTCCATACTTTACTTTATGTGTAGTGTTTACCACTTTGGATTTAATATATGAGGGTGCAGGTCGTATCCACGTGGACCCTTCGCTGTTTTGTACTTCCTCGTTGCGGCCAGCTGCGGTTTGTTTTGGTTGACAGATACGGAATGGATATGATGTCATGTTACTCCGACTACAACAATAAAAGTGGTAACCTCCTTCTACCTCTACATAGACTCAAATGAAGCAGATATATAGATTCCAGCATTAAAAAAATCAATTTTAAAAATGTAAAAAATTAATAAATGTGAATTTTTTTCCCACCCCTACACTTCACTGATATATTGCTCAAATGTTGTTTTATGGATGAAGCCATTAGCTCATTGTGGGTTCTGGAAAAAATATTTAGGACACTTAATTTTAGCCAAAACTCTGTCAGCCCAAAAACAGATGTGGCAGCACATTAAAATGAATAATATCTCAAACTTCCTACTGATGCTGTTTACATATAAACTCCGGTATGCACTCCGGGGTTGGAGTACAGGACAGATTAGGTATCAGAGCCACATAGATTACAGTGACACATGAGTAATCACTGACGCCTTATTTATTCATCTTATACCAACTGAACAAACAAACAAGCTCACAATGCACACCAATCCCCACATACATGAACATGCATACAGACTGCAGAGCTTTCACAGGAGGTGGCAGACGACCAAGAATGGGAGGCTTCATTTTATAGCTGCCTCTTCCTTGTCAGCTTTACTCCTGGCAGCAATAAAACACTCCATAATAAAAGGCGCTATCCCAGAGAAGCAGCAGGACTGCAGCTATAGATAATCCACTCAGCTCACACGGCTCGCATAGCGTTTGCATTTCTTGCCCCAGAATTCATTTTGTAGGTTTACTTCGGCGCTCTCTGGTTTTAAGCGTAATGGAAAGCAGAGAGCTGCGGCTTAGCTGCTGGATCAACATGAACAAAGCAATATCGTGACCTTAGCTACAAGTGGGAGAGCAAACTGGTTAATTAGCACCTACTACATTATCTAAACAAGACCTTTAGAGAGAAGACATAATTAAACCTCCAGATAAAAACGAGAAGCTGTCGGGTAGTAAATTAATATGTGCTTTTTTGTTTCATGTAGACACTAGTTATCACAGTTACTCTGTAATGAGACAAAACTTGCATCTACTTCTACTAAATACTCTACAGTTATGTAGGAACAAAAGGAATTAAAAATAATATGTCATTCACAGGGCATAACTCTAAACATTGTCCTCGTGTTCCACCAAACACTCTCGCCGCCTCTAAATCATTCACCACAATTTATGTCCGCACTTGTAAATCTGCGGTCAAGGTTACTCAGAGGCATAGCAGAAGTAGGCATGTGCCATTATAGCCAGTACAATTCACACTATATTTATGACGCAGGATGTCCCATCTGGAGCTGCTTCCTGTCTGCCGGCCCCCCCACCCCCGAGGACGGGCTGCCTGGAGCTCTAGTAGCACTTCTCTGGGACATCTGCTCTTCTCCTCTGGGTGTAATGCAATACAGTCGCCCACAGCGGCGGAGCTTCAGCTCAGACAAAACAGTTTGTCTGACAGACATGTTGATGATATTAGGGGCGGCAACTATCTGTTATTTTCATAGCTGATCATTTAATCTAGTATTTAATCAGATGGAATGATTAGTCAACTAATTGATGAAGTTGATAAACAGAAAAATGATAAGCAATTACTTTGTTAATTGATTAATCATTTAAGTATTAAGTAACAGTCCTAAGTTTAGGCTTTAAGTCACTCCCCTTCCAGGGGACCACCATGGGATCTTATTTCGGAAAAAATATTTAGGCTAGGGTCGGTAACGGCAAGAGACAAATAACTTTTTGATCCCATTTGAATTGCGCCATGAATGATGTTTGTCAATTTAAAAGATAATTTTGTCAAGAAAGTCGCAGTTTGTTGTTAAACTGTTGAAGTATAAGACTGTGAAAATACGTAATTAGAAAGACGACACACCCAAAAGTCACGCAGTGACGTCTCTCTCTCTCTCTGAAGCTACGATGCCTGTGTGTTTCGTACTGGGATGTACTCACACGAGCAACGGGTCTGACTCGTTCTTTCTCTTCCCGGCTGATAAAAACACCAGGACTCGCTGGATAAAACACATCAGGTAAGATAACGTTTCATTTGTGCGTGGAACATAGCTAGCTAGTGACGTATGTTGTGCGAGACGAGAGAAGTAGTTCAATGAGCGGTTTCACACTAAACTAAATGACACTACGACAAACCTATGACGAACTAAGACTTTCTTGACTTGCAAAATTATCTTTTAAATTGACAAACATCATATTTGTGATTTATGATGCAATTGAAACGGGATCAAAAAACTATTTATCGCTCTCCGTTGACTACCGTTCATATTTTTTCCACAATAAGGTCCCATGGGGGAAACCGGAAGGGGAGGGACTTTGTCTCTCTATTACTAGCCTGCACTCTTCTTCTTCCCTGCCTTTGCTGGGGCATTTGTGCATTTCTTGGCACATTACCGCCACCTGTAGGTCAATGGAATCATGTGAAGCCATTGAATGTGTATCACGTCACCCGTAAATAGTAAAAAAAAAAATGTCTGTCACAAGTTCCCAGAGCCAGGGCATCTTCAAATTGCTCGTTTTGTGTGTCCAACACAAAACCCCCAAAGATATTTATTTAATTATCATAGAAAACCAGCAAATAGACACATTTAAAAAGCTGGGAACAGAGAATGTTTGGTATCTTTGCAATGACTTAAAAGATTAATCAATCATTAAAACTGCTGCAGATTAATTTTCTGATGATCAACTAATCAATTAATGGACCCTTACAGTTATGTTTAGTATACTGTATATTTAACCAATGCACAGGGCTCACAGCAGGAGAATTGGCAGGCGTCGTGCTGGATCACTGCAGTGAAACATCAGGGGACGGTGGATTATGTGTGCTATTGTGAGTCCGTGTGTAGATAACACTGTCAGTAAAAATATCTGTACATTTGTCACCTCCTGATAACCATCTTTTTATATCCTAATTCGTGGGATTTGGAGGCCTCGCTATCAGATGGTAAAGGTAGGTGTGGCCTGAGGGAGCAGACTGCAACAAGGCAGCAGTCCTGATTTAACACAGCGTGAAACTGCTGTTAGTCATAGATCGCCATGACAGCAGCTCTCATTATCACTACCTGGATATGCATGGCATGGTTGTCAGAGCGACGCAGGCACAGGGGACGGGCCACACATGATCGCCACAAATCAGCCGAGAAATGGGATGTCTGATCACTCTCGCCATATCTGATGGAAGTACGGAAATTCAGCGCTGGCTGCTCGACTTTAGGGATGTTACAAATGGAAAAGCAGATGCCTTATTAAGGTGCAAATTGAGAGGCAGGAGCCCTCGGTCGAGTTTATTTTCCTGTTTCCCTTTTAAACACGAAGAACTAAGGTGAGATAACACCCTCATTTCAACATGACAACACTAAAACAGGTGATGGACAATGTCTGGGGCACCTTCCAGCCACTCAAATCAGACGCGCCTCTCATCCCTGTGTCCTTCTGTCAAGTGTTGCTGTGTTGCCAGATCCTCTCTCTATCCCCCTCTGCTCTGTGTGCTGCTGAGGGCGCCGGGACTGCAGGTGCACAGCCTGTCTGCCCACTACAGGTGGGCCCAAGAGAGAGCTCACATCTCACCCTCCTCTTGGCTCATTAAAACCTTCAGCTGTTCCTCTCCCTCCTCCTCCTCCTTCCCATCCTCCCCCCTCCTCCAGCCTGCTCACACCACGCTGATCACACCAATCAAGCTTTGATTTACAATATTTACACCATCCTCCAGTCCCCATTGTGGCTACAGGGAATCTGAGGAATGCCCCTCCCCTCCCTAACCCCCCAGTGCAGCCAGCATCCTGCTAAATGTGAGCCAATCAGGGGCGGTGGGTGGAGTGCCAAGCCACAGAGCACTTCTTCCCGTTGGCAGCCTTCCCTGTGGTGGCTCTGATCACAGCGCAGTGTTAACAACACGTGACCTGGCCCCGCAGCCCACAGTAATTGAGGTTACATCCCAGGCAATACCTTGATGAATAATTAAAAGGCCAGAAACAGAACTCAGAGTGACTTAGCCAGCGCCCTGGGGTCTAATAACGTGCTTGGACTGTATTAGGTAATCTATCCACTGGTGCCAGTTAGTATCGCACACACACACACACACACACTCGTGAGTAAGCACACAATTGGGTCCAGATAAAGGCAACTCGGCAGTATCAGTCATTGTCAGGGCAGAGTGGCTGGTTATGGCTCTGCAGGAACAACATGAGGAATTATTTCAGGGTGAGGAGTTGGCATTTATCCTGCCAGCGATGTGGAGCAAAATGCAGCAAAAATACTGTCTGGTATCATGTGACGTACTCCTGGACAATAAAAAAAAATAAACGAATTTGAAATGTGCATATGTATACTAGGGAAAAAAAAAATTGATTCACCTATGTATCGCGTTTTTGTTTTTTACGATTTTGAAATAGATTTTTTAAATGCCAGAATCGATATGCGGAGGCAGAAGGAAGTTACTGCTTTTATTGTTGTAGTCTGAGTAACGTGACGTCATATCCGTTCCGTATCCGCAACGAGGAAGTACAAAACAGCGGAGGGTTCGTGTGGATACGACTTGAACCTTCACATATAAAATCACTTTGGCTTTCACATATTACCACGAAAAGCAGAGCTAGACATGATGGCTAAAGCTGCATGTTAACTCTGTCATGGACAGGAAACGTTAGCGTATTGTGGTAACGTGCGGTCCAGCCAGCCGTCACTCTCATCTCCGTGGTCAAATCGGCCGACGCTACAACTGTAGAACACCGATATACTGACATTTATGTTAAATGCATTCAAACAGCCCCGATGGAGCTGACCACGGATGTATAAAGAGAACGAAGCTAACGGGAGAGCTAGAGACGGACTTGACGAAGATAGCGGAAGAATATACGTGTGACTACGTCCGGTTTTCAAAATAAGGTGTTAACAAAGGGAAGTCAATATACAAAATACATATATAGAAATAAAATTGATTGATTGATTGATTATATTAACCAGAAGTTTAAAACATTACATGTCCCTTATAAATTAAAAAGAAAATACCACTAATTTGTGAGGGAAATGTCTTTATTCTTTGATTTTTGAGTAGCTGGGAAAACTGATATAACTGATATATTTGACTTCAGGACAGGATATTTGACTACATACATGTATAATCAAACATTTTACTGTATTAATTTAGATATTTTTCAAAAATTAAAAGTCCCTAGAAGTGTATGATTCAACTTTTTCCCATGGTCTAGTGTTAAAAAAGTTAACAAAAATCGCAATAAATCATAACAAAAAATCGCAATACATATCAAATCGGCACCCAAAGTATCGTGATAGTATCAAATGGGGAGATAGTTGTATCGTCCCAGCCCTGGTGTATCCTGTATTCTGAATGTGTGTGTGTCAGAGTTTTTGCAAGTGTAACAGGAACTTTGTGACCTTGACCACACTGAAACCTGAGCGTGGAAACACTAGCCCCATTTATAAGTTGCCATTAAGCCTGCAAAGCTGATAAAGATGTACCTCCATACCAGAGCCAGCCGTTAAAGCCACCAGCGTCATTCGCGGGGTAACAGAGGTCATTCGCACTATGCTAAAATATGACTTGTTTTATGGACTGCAACCCTGAGTATAAGATTAGAAACTGCACATCTAACTGAATACTTTCTGTAGTGACACGCAGAGACAAACGCAGCAAAAAGAAAAAGCTTGTGAGAGTAAATAAAAACAGGTGTAATCATAAATAATGGCTGTATACGGAGGGAACAAAGAATATGAAATTGCAATATCAGAGAAAAATTGAGCCACTGAAGTAATTGTGAGCAAAAGATGACAAATTCTGTGTGTCAGCGTGCAGTCTCGGGAGTAAGTACAAAATAATCGCAAAATAAATGGCATCGGGCTGGAGTACACAAGGGCATACTAATTTAAATCCTAAATGACAGATTTGTATAGGGAGCAGTGTGTTCTCGCTGAACCAAACTGCTGTTTACATGTTCAGTGGGTGCAGTATGTTAGAGGGAACAGTGTGGCCCTTTCCTCTGACAGGCCCCTGTGTGTCACAGCTTCAGCAGCGAGCAGAGGGGAGCTGCCAATGCAGAATAATTAAGACCTCTGTGGAAGTGACAGGGTCACTAGGAGGTATGCAGCATAGCAAAGCTCCTCTTCTCAGCTGCTTCCTCTGTGAGCTGTCACGGCCGCCGCGTATTTATAGCAGCATGGCGCAGCACTCTCCTCTCCTCTCCCCTCTACCTCCCAGACAGATGTCACCTTCAAGCCACCATCTCCGGGGCTAAACACGATGCTTTCAGCAGCCTAACAAGCCCGCACACACACAGGCAATCAACAGAACAACAGGAGTCTGAGGACAAACATCAACGTCGCCTCATTCACGCCGACTTTAGCAGGCAGGCAGGCAGGCAGGAGTCCGCCTCTCCCATTGGACCGGGTTTCTTCTTTACATAACAGCATAAGCCAGAGCTAGTCAGTTACTGTTAGTCTGCAGCATGAGGGCCAGAGGCTGGTGACACAATAACACACTCAGTCAGGAGAGGAAGTCACAATGTCTGCCACAACCCCAAAAACTTATTCTCAATAATTAAATTCCAATGTTTTTCTGTACAAGTATGCAACTTTTAATTTGATTCCATCAATAAATAATATCTCTCAGTGCTTTCTAATCTTTGTGCATTGTAAACAAGGCAAACATGTCCTCACGGCAGACAATAGAAAGATTTCCAAACTCATTTAAATTTCAGCACAAAAATATATTTAGAGAATAAACACGGGGGACAGTGTGTGTGTGTGTGTGTGTGTGTGTGTGTGTGTGTGTGTGTGTGTGTGTTTGTGTGTGTGTGTGTGTGCGTGCGCGCAATGTAGCTGACTGTATGTCTGTGCCTCAGATAAGAGACGAATGGGGGCCTCTGTCATGTAAGCCCGGCTGACTGAATGTGTTGACATAGCTTTAATTCAGCTTGATACCAGACACCAGTAGTCTGTCTGAGCCTCTGAGCACATGGGGTGTTAACCTCTCAGAGATTCTCAAAATACACAAACACCAAGCACGACTGGCCAGGAGGGATTAAAATAACTTTTCTGAATGCCGCGCTCATATACTCGTCGTTTCCACACTTGCCTTCGGTCAGCAATATAACTTATTCAAACATAGCAACGCATCGGTGTAATGATGATTAAACCTTTTGGTTTAATCATCAACTAGACGTAGACATACTGTAGCTATGATTAGAGTCACACTTGGCTCGCTGCAACCGCTCCGCACTGTGTATCAAAGAAGCAATAAAGTTCAATTACAGCGTACAAACATATAAACATCTTGTACGGGTAGCAGATGCAATTTATGACCGTGGCTATGATTTGATCCTTTAACCTTAAACAGATTGCTAATGTGTCAGACTATCCTCCCAGTAGTGTGTTCTCAAGGCTAAGGTAACGCAGCCTGAGCCTCTGGATGAAGTGCCGGTTACTCAATATGAGCATGTCTTGCAGGTCATAAGCCTGTCACTGCCAAAGTGGGTTTCTTTTACTGCCACAGTGGCGATAATCAGCTGATGCTGGCTGTCAGTCGACGTGGCTGCGGGACAGACAGGGGACAGACTCAGAGGACACTCGATCGCCATGCTGACAAGTATCCCTAACCCCAGCTGCTCCGGCGGCTCCTCTGTCATTGTGGGAGGAGCAGGGGGTGGACGGGCGGAGGGGGAGGTGGCAACAGGGCCCCGCTGAGAAGGGGAGAGGGAGAGAGTCTTATGAGAGCACAAATTTCAGCACCCCTACATTGCTGTGCGCTCCACCCCTCTCAGCAGGCGATTCCTCCTTTCCCCTCCAAGCAGTAGTGGTCCACTAAAGCCCCAGAGAGCTGGGCTCCGGCTGGACGACAGCCCGCAGTGACCACAGGCCCCGGGATAAGCCAACAATCAGGTGCTACATTGTTTAAGAGCGTTAGCTCAGATTAGACCGCTATTGTGAAATGTCACAGTATCCTTCCACATTTGTGTGCGTATAAATATACACACACAGTAGATATATACAGTGGTGGCAAATAACTAAGTTTACTCAAGTACAGTACTTCAGAAAATATAAGCTTTCATTAACCAGGAAAGCCTCACTGAGATGAAAAATTATCTTTTACAAGAGTGTCTTTGCCAAGATGGGCAGCAATAACGATTGGACATACAAGATATGCCAAATCAGAATTAAACAGAAATGCACTTATCTTTGCACTTTATTTATTTTATTTATTAAAACAAATATATTACTATCATTATTATTATTATTCATTTATTTTTATTGTTTTCTATTGGTTCATCGTGTTTGTTTTTTTCTTCTTTCTTTGTCATCCTTACCAACCTTTCTTTTTTCAATATCAATTGTGGTGCCCTTTTTACATTATACACGCCTCAATAAAAATGTTGAAACTAAGAAACGCACTTATAAAGCCATAAATAAAATGACTGATACAATCATACAAAAGAGTTCATCCTAGGCACAATCTAAATGGCACCTCAAAACAAACTAAGAGCTGTTAAGGACCAGTTTCTTGTTAACATTTGATGTGCTAATATCAATAAATCTGTGATAAGCTAATATCAACTGATGGTATCAGCCAGCCTGTTTATCGGTCAGGTTCTACTACTAACATTGTAAATAAAAAATGTACATAAAAACCTATGATCAGCTTATGAAATATAAAATGTTGTATATTAAATATAGCTGTAACGATTAATCAAGTGCTCGATTAGTTGTCAACTATTAAAGAGGACATATTATGCTCATTTTCAGGTTCATACTTGTATTTTGGGTTTCTACTAGAACATGTTTATATGCTTTAATGTTCAAAAAACGCTTTATTTTTCCGGCTGTGCTGCAGCACCTCTTTTCACCCTCTGTCTGAAACGCTCTGAGCAAAAAAACAATATAACACACATACATTAATCGCCAAGTATTTTGATAATCGATTAATCGTTTGAGTAATTTTTATGAAAAAAAGATTCCAGCTCCTTAAATGTGAATATTTTCTGGTTTCTTTACTCCTCTATGACAGTAAACTGAAAATCTTTGAGTTGTGGACAAAACAAGACATTTGAGGACGTCATCTTTGGGCTTAGGGAAACACTATTCGACATTTTTCACCATTTTCTGACATTTTATAGACCAAACAACTAATAGATTAATCAAGTAAATAATCAACAGATTAATCGGTAATGAAAATAATCGTTAGTTGCAGCCCTAGAAGTAAACTACCCATAAGTATATAAAGCCGTTAAAATACCATCTTGACCATGATTAAAAACCTGTTTACAAGTTAATACATAAATAGAAATAATAATATACATACTAGTGTAAGACTGAAAGGGACTGCTTTGCACATTTAAAGTATATTCTGCTGATATTAAAGTGTGCTTTTACTGAAGTTAATACTTTTACATATATTTATAAATGGAATAAACTCAGGTGGCAGTTTTCATTTGGATTCAGCAAAATGAGGTGTTGGATAATGTTCCCAGCTGTAAATAACCCTGCTGCATGTAAGATTTAAATATAGAGTTGCGGTCCTGCTGCTTGGAAAGCTATGCATTGCCTTGAAAAGTTCAGCCCCATTAATTAGTGTAAACTTAACTGTGGCCCCTTATAGACGCGGTGTACTACAGGCCGACACGCTCAAATGATCCTACATCAACACACATGCGGCGGGGTTCATCTGGAGACCCACGGTGCATGACGAGCTGAGGCTGAGGGCGAGGGGGGGTTGACCCCTTCGGTTTTGATTGGCAGGTAAACGGCTCAACCAGACTCTTCTTTCCGAGGAATGTGCTCGTGTCTGTCAGAGCAAAGAGCAGCTGGCAGGAGTAAAGACAGAAGATCAAGTCAGCTTTAAGTGTTAGAATAAGATCCTCACAGCTCTGCCTGCCATTTAACAGCACACCACACTGTCTCACTTTAGACGCTCATTAGCAAACCAAGGACTTGTTATTGCAGTGCAGAGGGAATGCCTGCTCATGAAGACATTATTCACTACAACCTAATGCTGTGATTACACCGATAGACCTGCTGCTTAAAATCGGAGCATGATACACGTTTTCATAAACACGAGTAATTGCAACGTTGATTTCTCAACTCTTTAACATCAGCTATCATTAACATAGTAAATGTTATTCTAATGGCTCCTTGTGCGGATTCAATGCCGATGTTCTGCTGAGCTGCAGAAACACACACACACACACACACACACACACACACACACACACACACACACACACTCACACATTCCCCCAGTCCCCGCCAATCGCAAGTGTTGAGGTGTTGAGTGTTGATGTATGCATATCCTCTCACATACTGCAGTTAAATTACCAGTGAAGAGGCCTGAAGAGCACTGCTCTCAGGCTCTCGCTGCCATCAGAATGAATTAACACTCACGTCACCTCTGATTTAAAAGAGGAAAAAAAATCATTTAAGGAAGGTTAACGTCATTTCTTCATAATGAATTAGAAAAGGGCACTCCTCGTATTAACACCTCTGCATTACCACCTGCCGTATCGTTCCCGTTTTACCGAGAAAGCGAGGTAACTAAAGTGCATCCTGTGGTCTGTGACCTTGATCCGTCTGCGTATGGACAGACAGCACTGACAGAGCTCACTAAGTCAAAATATCACATTACTAATGATGACTGGAGAGAATTTGTCTTGGTGATAAAGGTCCTGATATCGTGATTGCAGCCTCGTGGTCAGATGATTGTCGGCCGCAGAGCCAGACTAACCCTGAATAAACCCTTTTATCTTCAAATCCCCAAACTTTCCTTTAACCCTAATCTATCACCTCAGTTATCCTGCATGATTAATCTGGGGCCTTAAATAACCAAGGCAGGCTTGATTAATCGAAAGGGGTGAGGTGTTGAGATCTGGCCCTACAGTGAATGTGCAGAGCCAGCACACGCCTCGTACTTCTGTGGCCACTGCCATCTGTCTCCCAGTGGGACTTGTTCCTCCACAGCGCCCCTTGCGACAACTACATTGCTAACACATTTCTGACACATATAACACAGATGTCCCTCTGCTACAGGAGGTCCTGCATCCTAGAGACTTAGCAGACTGTTTGGAGGAGCAGTTTGAAAGCTAAAATAACAACATAGTGATTCCCAGGCAGTTCATTTTCTCACAGCATCAAAATGTTTGTGCAGCACTGCAACATATAAAATCTATTTCTTACTTCATAATGAGCTTTAAAGGACCAGCGTGTAACATTTCGGGGGATCCATTAGCAGAAATGGAATATAATATTCATAACTATGTTTTCCTTAGTGTAAAATCACCTGAAACTGTTTTCATTAGCTTAGAATGAGCTGTTTATATCTACATAGGGAGCGGGTCCTCTTCATGGAGTCCGTCATGTTGCTCCGCCATGTTTCTACAGAACAGGCAAACCAAACCGCCTCTGTGTATGTTTTGATGTATATTCGTATACTGTATGCATGCATGTGCACATTTCAGGGACAAACCCCAGTCAGTCACATGGGGGCAGACCACGCTGATCCTGTCAGAGATGTCTGTTTACAGTCTCCTGATGATAAGTTTGAATGCTGGATATGTTGTGTTTTACTCAACTGGGCCAAGCCCCTGTTGTTTTGCCGCAGTTGTGGCTCTAGGTCGTAAGTTGACTTCCACATATCACATAATCATAAGTATCACAGTACTTGTGTTGTAGGTATCTTTCTGCCATTGACCCATTATTATGAAGCCATATGCAACCCCTTGTCATAGGTTGCAGTTCAATCCAAGACTGACTTCCCCTTCTTATATTGTTTGAAAATGATTAGAGTCCTAAAGAGGTAAAGTTATACAGTATTCCACAAGAAAGAAGTCAGAAACATAACCAAAGCTATATTTTGTGTAGCCAAATTAAATTTTTTAAAT
>CAKALU010067479.1:0-36016 GCA_916700995.1 Hozukius guyotensis
GTTAGCTCAGTGTTTACCTTATGCATCAACTCTGTAAACCGTAAACATACACTCTGTTTTACGTCTGTCTTTACAGATCCATCTGTGAGAAATGACCGACAGAATCATCCCAGAGGAGAAGAAAACATTAGCAGTGAGCAAATAGTTGTTTACATGGAGATACAGAGCTAACCCGTTAGCATGTAGCTACATGCTAACGGGTTAGCTACATGCTACCGCTATGAGACGGTGTGTAAACACAGCGAACATCAGGGTGGAAAATAGAAGATGTGAAACAGTAGTCAGTTCATTATTTCTGGTAAAAGACACCTGATAAATGTATGGAAGATCAGAGTAATGGTATATTAATTACAGTATGAGCTGTCTCTGTGTTATCATGACTACAGACCACCGGAGCTTAGTTTACCGTAGTTTACCAGAGCTGAAAGACTTTCTCCTGTACCAACATAACTGCAGGTCGGATGATTACAAATGCTGTGAATAATTAATATTGTCATCTGTCTACTCAAATAAAGTTTGACTGTGAAACAGAAATGTGTTGTGTTGCTTACAAGTCACTATTTACTACCTGTAGCCTACTCTTCTACATGCATAACATCAAATATATATAATATATAAATATCACCTGTTTAAACAGTGTAATTACATGAAGCCTTTGTGAAAGAACATGTTATATTTAGATGATGGGAGTACATGAAGACTGTTCTGCTGGTTCTTGCAGACTAACAGTAGAGCTACTTTGGTCAAGTTCGGTTGAGAGTGGGGCGGGGTCAGCTACTGAAGGTTCTGCTCTGGTTCGACCAGGAAACCCTTACATGGCTTGCAATTCTCTAATGACGTCAGAAGAGAAGGAAAAAAAGCAAAGTGATTTTCTACACCCATTTCCGGACAAACGGAGCAGGAGAAAAAGAGAGAGGAGAGAGAGGATGGTCTTTTATGATACTATGGTGACCTGTAGACACACTGGGGACAGATATTGATGTTTAAAAGACATGGAAAAGTGCATTTTGCATAATAGGTGACCTTTAAATGTTCAATCAGATTGAGAACTTCAACAAGCAAAAGAGGTGACGATAAGAAAATATATCTCACCTCCTTTTCACTAATGAAATGAATGGGGAGCAGATTTTGGTCACCTGAAAGCCATTTTATACTGTATTTATTCCCCTTTAATTTTTGGAGCATTTTATGCCTTTATTTGATAGTGGAGAGAAAGTAAATGTGGGGAAAGAGAGCAGGGGAATGGCATGCAGTAAATTGGTCCGGCCAGCCGGGAATCGCAGCGGGGATTTTCCAATTCATCTCTTTTTCAGGAAACCCCTCTAGATGAGAGAAAAATCTATCCTTTATTAAGTGTCTTTCTCCTGACTAAGCCAAACCAAACCAGAGTGACGAAGGAAGGGGGGAAGACAGAAAGGGGCAGAGGGTTGTTTAATAACACGGGGAGAGAGGGACGGCAAAAACGGAGGGGAAAGGCAAGTGTGAGGGATAGGATGAGAGGAAGACAGGTATATGGGAAGGAAGGAATAGGAAAGCTGCTATGACGCTGCATTATTCATCATCAGAGTGGGAAAGAAAAAAAAACCCTCCCCAGGAAAACCCCCAGTCAATTAATTAGCAACTCACCACATGTGGAAGATGGATGTGTAAGGAAGGAGGAGATGAACGCCAGCAGAGGTGTAAAGGGAAAGCTGGTGAGACTTTGGAAGCATGGAAGGAAGAAGTGAGTGTAAAAAAAACAAGAGGAAGAAGAGGAAAAATTGAACAGGTAGAATGGAAAAAGAAGAGAAGATATAATCAAGAAGAGAAGATATAATCAAGGCATAATCTCTCTCATAGGAAATGTTATTGTTTGCACCTTTTTTGGGAATAAACTTGACCACTATTGACTTTTATTCAATGACCCAAGACAATATAACCGATATCTTCTCTATGGCCTACTAGTGAACCTTTTTATCCTGGATTCCTTTTCAACACTAGCAGTGCAGCAGTGGAGTTTCATTTATTTCATAGGAGGCATTCCCTTTTTGGCTGATGACCAATGGCAGAGCTTGATGCTGATAAATGTATTTTGACATGGAGGGGTAAGGATAAGTTATATTTAAGGAAATTACTTCTACTTTCGGGAGGGAAAATCAGCTAATGATATATACATGTGAATCAAGCCGATTTTGAGCCCGATTCCCCCCTCCTGACAATCGACAGCAAAGCCCCGATTTTTTTGTAGATATTCCTGTGGTGTGAGGTATGTTGAAGCTGAAGTAGGCGAGATCGGAGCAAATATGACTAAAAAAAGTTATTTTTATAAAACGGTTGCTATATCATGACAGTAGTACATGAAACAGGTAACCTGAAAAAAATCATGTTCCTCTGTGTCCTCCGGTGCTCCTAACGGCATCTGCAAGATTTCACAGACCGGAGGAAAACAAGCAGTAAGAGCTGATCTGAGGTCTGCTGTCTAACTGCCGTCTGTGAGAAGTTTAGGTAGTGAAACTACAACTTCTGTAGGTTTAGGAAACAAAACTACAACTTATTTAGGTTTAGGCAACAAAACTACAACTTCCTGAGGTTTAGGCAACAAAACTACAACTTATTTAGGTTTAGGCAACAAAACTACAACTTCTTGAGGTTTAGGCAACAAAACTACAACTTCTTTAGGTTTTAGCAACAAAACTACAACTTATTTAGATATAGGCAACAAAACTACAACTTCTTTAGGCTCAGGCAACAAAACTACAACTTCTTTAGGTTTAGGCAACAACAATATAACTTTAGGTTTAGGAAACAAAACTACAACTTCTTTACGTTTTGGCAACAAAATTACATCTTCTTTAGGTTTAGTCAACAAAACTACAACTTCTTTATATTTAGGCAACAAAACTACAACTTCTTGAGGTTTAGGCAACAAAACTACAACTTCTTTAGGTTTTAGCAACAAAAATACAACTTATTTAGATAAAGGCAACAAAACTACAACTTCTTTAGGCTCAGGCAACAAAACTACAACTTCTTTAGGTTTAGGCAACAACAATATAACTTTAGGTTTAGTAAACAAAACTACAACTTCTTTACGTTTTGGCAACAAAATTACATCTTCTTTAGGTTTAGTCAACAAAACTACAACTTCTTTATATTTAGGCAATAAAACTACAACTTCTTTAGGTTTTGACAACAAAACTACAACTTATTTGTATTTAGGCAACAACACTACAACTTTAGGTTTAGGAAACAAAATGACAACCAGGTTTATGCAATAAAATTACAACTTCTTTAGGTTTAGGCAACAAAATTGCAACTTCTTTAGATTTAGGCAACAAAACGACAACTTCTTGAGGTTAAAGCAACAGCTACAACTTATTTAGGTTTTGGCAACAAAACTACAACTTATTTGGGTTTAGGCAACAACACTACAACTTTAGGTTTAGGCAACAAAACTGCAACTTCTTTACGTTTAGGCAACAAAACTACAACTTCTTTAGGTTTAGGCAAAAAAAAAAACAGTTAAGTTAAGGGGAAAACATTGTTTTGGCTTAAAATAACTACCAACACAAAGACAACTACACGTTGTTGGTTTCACACAGGATGCGAACTCCAGTCTCTTGGGTGAAAATCCTGTGTTTTGTCTATACTACATCGCCTGACTTCCGCTTTTGCTCCTGTCATATTTACTACGGTCGCTAGAGGTTTCTTTCGGTGATCTACCATGTGAATACATGATAAAACCTACTAATGGGTGTAGTGGGCCCCTAGTGACCTACATCTATGGGACTTATAGCGACTGATAACGCCTATTTAATAGCCTGACAACAGTCTAATCGACTGGTTTATCAGAGCTTTTTCGCTGAAAGCAGCTGCCATTGGAAACAAGATTGATATGGACAGAGATTGTTGGCTGAAAAAACAAAACAATGAACTGAAAGAGGCCAAAAAACTCCACAGAGCTGAGGGATGATAATTCTTTGTAGGTTCGATTACTTTGAGTGACCCCATTCACTTTACACACAGTCATTTGATCCAATCAATTAAAAATATAGAAATATAGTAGTAGTGCAGCTTTAAAGAAGAGACCAGAGTCAAGTGAACATGTATCTAAGTGTCTGGTCTCTCTTCTGTCCTAATTATTATTTCTAAGTAGCTGTTTCTTTTTGGATGAGCACAGGTTTAAAGCGCTTCTTTTATTTAGCTTGAGGCGATCTTTCCTTAAGACTGAAATGTTTGATAATGAGGTCAGATGAATGAGAGAGAAGGGTGGCGAGATAAATAAAAAATAATTAAACAATGAATGCAAATATAATTAAAAGAAAATGCAAAAATACATAAATAAAAAAAATAAAAAATACTTAAATAAATAAAAGGGAAAATTAAACAGAAGAGTAAATAATTAAGGTAATTAATACAAAGAAAAATAAATAGAAGAGCAAATAACAACAGAAATATAAATGTATGTGACATTTAATCATTAATTAATTGCTACATTGATTTTGTAATATTATTTTTGCTACATTTAATGACAAACATATTTATTTATTGAGTTATTTATTTTTGGATTTTGGCAAGTTCCGTCCTCCATACATATCTGGACATTATTGCTTGACTAATCTGTCTCCATTAGCAGAATAGGTCCTGAGTGACTGGTGTCCTTTTGCCCTTTAGCTCAGTGTTGCGGTCTCAGAAGCTGAATAAACACCCCTGATACCACTTTACAAAGGAACCGAGTCAAATTAGAAAGGTGAGTCAAAGTCAAAGCAGGAAAGAAGCCCGAACAAATTAGTCGGAAAAAGATGTCGGACTGGGGGGATGAGGATGGTGGCGGCGGGGGAGGTAGACGAAAAAAAGGGACGGAAAAGAAAGGAGAAAGACAATATAAACTTTTTTTTTCTACAAACAGGACTAAAGGAGCTCTTAAATAAATGAACCCTATTCCCTAGTGTGCCTTTAAAGGGGCAGTTCGCCGAGCCTATTGTTACTGCTTTAATGTTGTGTATTGATTAGCTGCACGTTTAAATGAAGGTGAGCTCTTGGAGAGGTTCCAAGCCATGTTGAAGTGGTCTGCTTTCCTCGTCTTTTCCTGGCAACGGCGCTGGCTCCGGGTACTGTATCTGACACGCTCATGGAAAGGATGCGAGACATATCGTGCTCATTTCCAGGTTCACACTTGTATTTAGGTTTTCTACTAGAACATGTCTACATGCTTTAATGTAAAAAAAAAAAAGACATTATTTTTCTCATACAGTCTGAATATACCTGTATTAAACCAGGGGTCAGCAACCTTTACTATCAAAAGAGCCATTCTAGGCAAAAAAAAATAAAAAATCTGTCTGGAGCTGCAAAACATTTGATCATTGTGATGAAGGTAACACAGTTTATAGTCTAAGTATATAGTATATAAGTCTAATGCAGTGAGGGCCAAAGTGCAAATGTACTACGGAGTATTAGGGCCACATTGAGGGAAAAAACATCTGAGATTTCCAGAAGAAAGTCAGAATATTACGAGAAAAAAGTCCGAATATTACGAGAATAAAGTCATAACTTTACGAGAAACAAAGTCGTAATATTACAAGAATAAAGTCATAGTTTTCAATTTCAGATATCCACAATTGCATTTTTTAATTCTTACTAGGAAAAACTCACATTTCAGATATTTACAATCCAATTGTTACTAGTCATAACTTCAGTAAGCCATTTTGGCATAATATTATCTTTCCAGTATTTAAGAATTGCATTGTTTCTAGTCATTATTCTAATTTTAGAGATCTGATATTGCATTTGTACTAGTCAAAATGTATTTTGGATATTCAAAATGACATTATGGATATCTGGAACGGTTTTTCATTTGGGATATCTGAAATTAAAGTTATAACTAGTAACAACTGGGAGTTTTCCTACTAAGATTTATATTGCAGATATCCAGAATATTCATTCAAAATTGTGGGCATTGCAAATTGAATTACAGATATCTGCGAGATATAATCCAGTCTAGCTATTAAATGTTAAAACGGTTTGTAATATTCCGCTACTCTGTCTAGTTATCTACAAGAACCGTTTTCTCTCTATTACTGCATGAGCTCAACGACGTTCTGTGTCCAAATACATGAACTCATCCATACACATTTAGACACTCCATGGCCCTCATGCAGTGTTCACTCCCTCTGACCTTTCCCTCCCCAGATGCTATATCACTCTGGCAGTAATAACCACAGCACACACAGCTGCTGCTGGTGTGCATGTGGCACTGTTAAGGCCTGAAGGAACGCAGAAATTAGAACATGACCGGGAGCCCGGGTGTGAGGAGCAGCAGCGCTCTGTTCATAACAGCGATTATTACATTATGATTTACAGAGTAGGTATTTAGGTTGCAGCAAGCAACTGTCGGAGTCATTAAGAATTAAAATACTGGTGTGAATTTAATTAATTTATTTTGATTATTATTTTTTTAATTAATTTTTGTAACAATTTAATTTATTTAAATGTATTATAATCCTTATTTTATTTTTCTATTATTATCATTATTGTTGTTATTATTATTATTATTATTTTATTATTATATTTTTTTGCTCCCTTATTTTTTTAATACTTTTCAATTTACAGTTACTATCTGTTATTATACTATAATGGTTATTATTTTACTAATTTATTTTAATTATTATTGTTATTATTTTTTTAATTATTTTTTGTAACTATTTAATTTATTTAAATGTATTATAATCCTTATTATATTTTTTATTATGATTATTATTGTTGTTATTATTATTATTTTATTTTTCAATTTATAGTTACTATCTGTTATTATACTATAATGGTTATTATTTTATTTGTTATGGTTTACGTTGTAGTCATTTTTCTTAAGGAAACACTAAAAAGCATGATTCAAAAATAATTAAAATACTGTATATATAATAAACAACTGCTGCTTTCAAAAGAAAAATGGATAAATTACAGACAAAAAATGCTTAATGATTTTCAATTTCTAATCTTTGTAGCTGATATTAGATACATAGACGATTAAATCGGGGTTTTGTTCTTTGTGACTCACAGGTTTATTTGTTTTTCTTTATATAAAATAAAATAAATTGAATTCATTTCTCTGCAACATAACCATAGTGTTTGCGTCTGGGTCAGAGTAGTTTTATGGCTTGTTATGAGTATTAATTTTTAGTTGAGCACAAATAAAAATGTATATTCTCACAAACCGTGCACAATCATGGTCGGCTGAAGCCTGTTTACAAGCTTTGCTTTGTGCCCACACACCAGCTGCTGTGTGAAAACCACGCTGGCGACTCATCCCAGTGGATGTATCAGCTCTGAGCCACACAGTTTGTACAGGTAAACACAGAATGACAGCTCATATGAGCTTTTCATATCCGTACATTAACGAAGACCCTCATCACACATTGATTCCTTATCATCAGCACCACATGACATGTTCATTGTTTTATAAAATGTTGTAAAGCAACTGGTTCATCTATACGAGTGCCTGTGTGTGTGTGTGCTTCCATTTTGGTATTTTTTGCTGTTGTAATATTTTTTTCACTTATATAAAAAGTCATTAATCAGTCTAACTTCATGGCTTGCCGTTTCCTTTTTTTTGATGGTCATATTGTGGTCTAAACTGAACACGAGAATCTGTGTGAAGACGAAATGTTTTCTCACACTTCCATCTCCCTCCCTCTCTTCCTACTGGGCCTATAATTGTCTCCAGACAAATGTTCACTCCTGTTATTACATGCTGTTGGTACACACTCTATTCTGAATGGCCAATTAAGGCATTCTGAGATCTGTGGCATCTGAATGCCACGTCTCTGGGGGGTCAGCTGTATATACAGAGGGTAACATCTGGGGGGCGGGGGGGTTTGGCTTTAATTTAAAAATCATTTTGAAACAGTGGAAAATAAAACCAGGGGTTGTAATTAAATATAACAGCATTCTTGTCTTCAAAATCTTTCTAATAAGCTTGGATAGGTTTACATTTTTTCTCAAAATTATTGTTACAATTACTCACATGCCCATATTACATTGAAAGACGTATTAAACCTGCAGTAGGTAGAATGTTTTTGGCATCATTGGGCGAAAAATCCCATGATAACCTTTCAGCATATTGTAATTCAAGTGTTCTGAGAGACTTCTGCACCTCCTCATGGCTGTTTCCAGGATTTAAAAAAATCTAGCCCGTGACGGGAGACTTTGACCAATCACAGGTCATTTTAGAGAGAGAGCGTTCCTATTGGCTATGCTCCGGCTGGTGGGCGGTGCTTGGTATTTCCTCAACTTGATCTCAACATGGCTGCCAGGTCACAAACTTTCTCATTTTACAGCTAAACAGTACACTACAAGATGATTCTGAAAACATGTGAGGAGAGAAATAGTCATTACAGTAACAGAATATTGATTCATATTTGATCAGCGCTGCCTAGTTTGACCGTTTGGTCGGAGTTCGCGAGTGATTGACAGCCGGCTCTAATAGACGGAAGCTGGAAGTCAGACTCCAGATCAGCTCTTACTGCTTGTTTTCCTCCGGTCGGTGAAATCTTGCAGATGCCGTTAGGAGAACCGAAAGACACAAAAGGACACCGGGGCACATGATTTATTTTCAGATTACCTGTCTCATGTACTACTCTCAGGATATAGTGACTGTTTTATAAAAATAACTTTTTCTAATCATATTTGTTCCATTTCTACCCACTGCAGCTTTAAGCTTGATTTATGCTTGCTGCATCCGCAAAGGTCGCAATTGTCCACATGGCCAAAGTGACATCATACCATCAGACATGGCCCTTCGCACCCTTCCAGGTTTTTGCCAGTCGCACATCAAAAATGTTCTAACTACGCAGATATGGATGAACGGACAAAATGGAGAACTTTGAGGAGCTTTGAGAATGTCTGTTTGAGGTGAGTAATGACTCAAACGTCACTCATAGGCAAAATGACTCGACTTGAGCTGTTAAAGGTGCTAAATGCGAGATAGGGAGCATTTCTATTGCCTCCACGCGGCTCTCAACATGGCGGCGGCGGCAGAGCCGGCGGCTCACAGCTAACGGTGCTAACAGCGCTAACAGTGAAAACAACAGCAGCAGTGCTCACAGAGCTAACGGCGTGTTTTTCTATGTTGTAGTAGCAAATTGTAAAATAGATTAGCAATTATTAGAGTCAACGACGATATAAATACCATCAAATGAGTCAAACGAATGGTTTAGACCAGGGGTCAGCAACCTTTACTATCAAAACAGACATTTTAGGCAAAGAAAAAAAAAAACCTGTCTTGAGCCGCAAAACATTTGATCATTGTGATGAAGGTAACACAGTTTATAGTCTAAGTATATAGTATATAAGTCTAATGCAGTGAGGGCCAAAGAGACAATGTACTACGGAGTATTAGGGCCACGTTGAGGGAAAACAAATGGAGATTTCGAGAATAAAGTCGTAATATTACGAGAAAAAAGTCGTAATATTACGAGAATAAAGTCATAACTTTACGAGAAAAAAAGAAAATAACACATAAAATGACTACTTTATAATATTAGGATTTTATTATCATAATATTACAACTTTTTTCGCGTAAACTTCTGACTTTATTCTCATAATACTACGACTTTTTTCCTCGTAATATTATGACTTTATTCTCGAAATCTCAGATTTATTTTTTTTCCTCAATGTGGCCCTAATACTCCGTCGTACTGTCGTACCATAGACCTACAACAATGATAAATAAAAATGAAAATGTAAACAAAAACCAGTTATTCATTTCCATTTCTATAAATCCACAGGGAGCCACTGGAGAGGGGCTAAAGAGCTGCATGTGCATCCGGAGCCGCAGGTTGCTGACCCCTGGTTTAGAGGTTTGACCGGCTTCTTTCCCTTCAGGTGTACTTCCCCTCCCCTCCTACCTGTGGTGATCTCTGTCGAGGTCACTTCTGAGTTCCATGTGTTGGGTCACCGACAGCGGAAGGCTTTTCTTGCTCCAGCTCCTGCAGGACTCGGAGTCTGACAACACCAGCAGATCACTGCACTTCCCCGATGGCCTAAAGGGCGGCACCACAGTGTAACCTGCAACACAACGTCAAACTCTGTGTCACCTTTACGAATGCTGGTACCAAAGACGAGTGATAGATTTGTGGAAAATGTGTTGTTAGCCACCTAGAGAGGTCTTGTCCTGCACGGCCAGATGCAGCGTTCCAGTCAGGAAGTTGATGAGCTCAGGCAGGAAGCGCTTTGAAAAGGAGACGTACTCCACCGCCAGACAGCACAGCACTAAACCTGACGTCACGTCCTGTAACGATCTCACTGGACACTAAGGGTGTATAAACACACAGGTATGATCGTGGCATTAGTGCTGAAAACTAAACAGCCGTTCATCCAGCACTGATTTGATGCCATTTAAAAGGAGGAGATTCACTTCAACATTAAACACTGAGTGTTTCAGCTGCAGCAGTGGAAAGAAAACAACAGTGGTAGCTTTAAACAGCTGTTGTGACCTGGAAAACTCATAATGAATAATTGAAAATGTTTGAGGTGTATATATGGAAAGCCTTTTCCACACAAATCAACACAAAAAAGATGATGAGAGGAGGAGGAGGGCTGGATTCAAACAGAATGAGAAATGATGAAATCCCATTAGAGGCAGGAAGGCGAGAACAGTACTCTAACGACACAGACAATAGCAAACCCATTGAACACTGTGTGTACCTTAGTGAGAGCCTGGCTGATGTAAAGCAGAGCTGGGGTGGTAACTGGGTGTCTGAAGTCTGAAGTAGGAAACAGCAGGGCTGTCACCTTCAGGTAGGTGAGCTGGAAACACAAAAACAAACAGCTGCATTTGTCATAAACAGAGGAGAGAATGAGGAACAAATCATTTGATACAAAGAGAAAGGGCATCACTTCATCTTCTTTATATGGTTTTCAGGTAAAAAAAAAAAGTTATTTCATCTGTATTTTTATTTACAGTTAATATTCTCCTTGAAAGACAAGAATCGAACATCAATCAAAGATAAATCCGACCAAGAGGACGTAACATTTTAAGCTGAGGTTAGAATGGATATACAAGAATCTGGGGAAGCACTGGAAGTAAATGAGTCGTCATTACTGCGGTGGCGTCTCCCTACGATACGTGCCCGTTTGAATGCAAGCTGTCCTAATAATTGTACAATTTTCTACTTTTACCTTTACTTTCTACGTAACGTTACTTTCTAGGAGATCAGGAAGAACCTGAGCAGTTCTCAGCTGCCTAACGTCAGCCTGACACGGTGAAACAAATAACGTCAGCTAAGTTAACAACGACGTCTACCGTTAGTGGGCTAAAGGCACTGTCTAGGGGCGGTGGTGGCTCCACAGAATAAATCAACTCAATCAACCAACTGTGGCGCTATTGTGAGATATAACGTTAGTCGCTCTATCTAAAACATCATTCGGTCGGTATCACACACAAAGTGTCTGCTAACGGTGTTGAATGGTGACTCTCAGCCGAACGGGTCGCGGTTGCTCGTAGTGATGGCAGCTGTGTCCTCGTATAAGCCTTCCATTTTACTTTTTTAAATACATACTCATCTGTGTTTATCATCTATGATGATAAACTTTTTTTAGAACTGCTTTTAATGTGTGATTAATGTTGTGTGTTTTATATATTATGTTGTTTTTATTTATGATCACTTTAACTGTGTAAAGTGTCTGAGTTTCTTGAAAAGCGCTGTATAAATAAAATGTATTATTATTATTTTTATGACAACCATTCATGTAAGTTGCTACAATCAACCCTGTGCGTTTTCGGCTGAAAGCCCCCAGTCAGTGCTGTTAGCAAACAGTAGAGTCACTATGACTTGCCATCGCAGTAATGGCGGTGGCGCTGGATGGCGGAACACACAAAGCGGTCTCTTTTCGGTTTTGTCTATAGGACAGTCAAGTGACATTTAAAACCTCTAAAAATCTCAATCCACCCTGATGGAACATACAGTGTTCACAGCAAATAACCCATACCATGTCCAGTGCTGGGAAAGGAAAGTGTCCTTTGACCTCAAGCGCCTCCTCCGTGCTGTGACCAGCGTCTCCGAGGATGCTCTGCATGGCCTTACGGGCTGCGTCCGGAAACATCTGACACAAAGTGTACAGCTCTCTACAGAAAGAGAGAGAGAGAGAGAGAGAGAGAAGAGAGAAACAACAATGCAGGAATGATCAGATACATTTCGTTTCGAGGACTAAATATTTGAATCGAGAGGCAAACTTGAGCCACGTTTGAACTCACGGTATGAGTTTATCCACGGTGGTGAGTTCAGGTGGACTCCTGCTGGCCAGTTCTCCAACGTACTCCAACAGAAAGCCAAACAGTTTCTGAGACAAACAGATATACGCTGTAAGTTCATACGGCACTGAACGCAACCTAAAACTGGCTACAGACACTCATTTAGCCTACTGCTCTGTATCGTACCTGCAGTTTGAGCTTATTGCCTACAGCCAAACTAGCGTGGTTGCTTTTCTGAGTCCTGGCCACGATGAGGCGCTGGTTGTCGGGGGTGTGGCCGTGGAGCAAAGCTTTCAGGTCGCTGTAGCTCTCTGGAGCTACGAAAGTAAGAAGATACGCAGAATAGAAGTGAAACAGGTTATTAAAACGGGAGAATGGTGATGATACTCATCTCGGCAAAGTCTCAGATGAACAAAAGTCAACTCCAATAGAAAAGACAAGTTAAGAAATTTACCTAAAAATTTAAGTTTCTTTTTTTCTTTCTTTTGTAAAATCAAATTGAGGTGTGATTTTAGGTAGTTTTGGTCATTCGTTTGTGTGTGTAGTTACCAATAAATGTGTATGGGAGCTCTGCTTTAGCTGCCTCCTGCTGGGCCTTCACCTCCTCTTCGCTCAGACTCGGTTTGGCACTGCTCTCTTCGTCCTCCTGTTTTCCCTCCTCATCCCCGCTTTCTTGCTCTGACTCCAGGTCTGAGTGACCATCTTCTTCTTCTTCTTCTTCTTCTTCACTGCTGCCCTCCTCCTCCTCCTCTTCATCTCCATCTCCATCTTCCTCCTCTGCCTCTGATTCCTCCTCCTCTCCACTCTCTCCCTCTTCTTCATCTTCATCTTTATCTCCTTCAGACTCCTCTCCAATGTTCCATTTTCCATCCTGGACACACAAAAGAAATGCAAATTAAACACGTTCTGAATTAAAATATACAGTAAATCAACAAAAAGAATATTCCAGAAATGAACCAGTTCTTAATACATAAACATTTCGTATTGCTCTCACCTGATAAGACAGGGTCTTCTGGTCGTCCTTATCCAGGATAAAGCCGTCGTTGAGGTCATCGGCAGACATGTGGATCTGACTCTGTGAACTCTCCCTGACTTCATCTCCCATCATCCTCCTCAGACGGTCAGCCTGGGGGAAAAACAGAGTATGTTGATAATGACAAGAAGTTGTTGGCATTGAGATGAAAGTATTCAGCTACCCTCTGCGCTGTGAACATACCTCTAGTTTCTGTAGCTTCTCCCTCGCCTCCCTGGCGAGCTCCTCCGGGGTTTTCAGCTTCTCCGAGGGCGCAGCCTTCATCTCGAAGACCAGCTCTCTGACCATCATGTCATACTGCTCCAGCTGGAAGCAGAGAGAGAGAGAGAGAGAGAGAGAGAGCAAAGGAATATCAGACTCTGCCACTGATGAATGAAAGCACACAGCGGGGGGGAACAACCTTTTGTTCAGTGATTGGTGTGATCCTACCTTGGGCTTCTCCTCCTCAGGACGTTCACCTTTGGGTATCTTTGTCACCATCAGACCCTGAATGCTCTTCCACTCCTGATCCAGCTTCTCAGTCAGCTCCTGTGACTCCTCTTTCTGCACCTGTCGCTCCCGCTGGAAAAGTAAAACAAAAAAATTAAGAAAACTCAGAAGTTAATCATCTGGACCACAATCAATACATAAAAAAGCCAACATCCTTTCAGGATAAGGCTGGCAATATTGTTGTTATTTAGTTATCTTGTGAAATATAACGCTAGTTGCTCTAACTAAGGCAAACTAATGACCACAAAGAAAACATCATTCGGTCTGTATCACATACGAAGTGTCTGCTAACGGTGTTGACTGGTGACTCTCAGCCGAACGTGTCGTGGTTGCTCGTAGCGACGGCAGCCGTGTCCTCGTAAAGGCCTTCCATTTTACTTTAATCAATTTTAAATACGTACTTATCTGTGTATATTCGTGTTTAACAGGGTGAGTGTGGAACCAAATGAATCAACAGGATTGTGTAACTGGCTCACCTTCTCCTGCTTGGACTTCTGGATGAGCTCTTCAATCAGCTCTTGTCTGGACTTGGCCCTGTGGCTTCCTTCCCCCTCCTCCTGCTCCCCTGATGTTCTCCTTCTGAGGAGGCCCCCTCCTCCTCCAAAGTGGGAGGCGGTAAGCTCAGCTAGATGAGAAAGAGATATAGCGTCACCATACAGCTGGGTTTTCCACCAAAAGTTCCCAGCACTTTGAGTCCCAGGGACTACTTTTCAAGGAACTAAAAGATTCCTTCAGCCCACTGTTGTCTGAGTTTCCACAGCGGTCGAAAGTTCCGGTCTTTTCAGGAAGTACAACCCCCCCCCCACAGCTTTGTTGAATACTCAATTCTGATTGGTCAATCACGGCGTTCTACGGTCTGTTATTTCCTTATAGCAGACCGTTGCTATGTATAACAGACCGTTGCTATGGATGCAGTTCTGATGTCGGACTCTGGAGGACCGTTATTGTGTCACATTATTGATTTCTTCAGTAAGTAGCCGTGTAATAAGCGGGATAATGAACAGCTAGCGGGTCATTGTTGTGAAATAAACCCCTTCAGGGCGATGAGAGACCCCTCCGCTTCGCCCTGTCGGAGTTTATTTCACAACAATGAGCGACTCGCTGTACATTATCCCTTACTTAACTTTCTGTTCATTTGGTGTTTGGACAACAGCAGTACTCACCTGATAAAAGACCCCTCTCCTCTGATTCATCGTCACTATTCACAATGTCGTTGAATTTCTCCATTTCAGCCAGCGACTGGCCGTAATGAGTCAGCTCCTCCTCCTCGTTCAGATTGAACATGTCCTTCTTATCGTGGGCACGCTGGATGGTAAAGCAAAGTTTGGTTTGAGCGTTTCGTATACATAGTGAGATTTGTTGACATTTTTGAGTAACAAATGATTCACGTAAAATTTCAGAAGGTCTTAGATAGTGACATTAGTAAATCGGTTTTTACATATCTGTCTGAATGCTAGGTTTATTTAGTTGAAAGGTGACCTCTATGTCAGGACCTGATGTCCAGTGTGTCCTAATACATCATTACATCACTGACCTGTCTCTCCATCGCGAACCTCTTCAGGATTTTGTCTTCTGGTGCCATCTTGGTGTCGTACTCCCCAAAGCGTCTGTCAACGAATTTGCTGGACTTGCCCTTCTGTTTGTATTCCTTCAGGAGGGTTTCTTTTCTCTAACAGATCAAAAATCAAGAATAGAATCTGATTTATGTCCCCTCAGGAAAACACAAACACACACAAAGCTCCAACACGCTACAAAAACATGGATTCTTTACTAGAGTTACAGATTTGTTCCCTCTGAGTTGTGTCAATGTTTCACTGATCGATATGAATTAAGATTTAACAAAGTGTGCAGATTCTACTTTAATCCTCACTTTAACTTCTTCTTAGTTCTGTTCATGTTCTTACAACATTCTCAGTCTCTCCTGCAGAGAATCCCTCCCTCAGCGTGATACTGTGAGCACCAGGCTTCACAGCACAGATAGTGTTAAACGGATGAAGAGGTGTGACCCACTTCTGCCAGATACACAGTAGAATCTTTTATTTTTTATGTCATCAGACGGCAGAATCTTTTATGTTTCATTCCGCCGTCCTTTTCTTTATTCTGCTGTATGTACATTTTCCACTTCTACTGTACTACTATGTCTACTTCAATGTTCAGCGATCCAAAATCATCGATGCAAAGTGAATACCTAACGTCATCTTTAAGACAGACCTTTATTTTTTATTCTTTTTATTAAAAAAAAGAATAGATTGTTTTTCCATTTAAATGTCTGGAGGAGCCCAGTAATACAATTGTCAAATCATATTTTAGTTGTTTTTTGTGAGTCGATATAAACGGAACTGATTGTGTTAAATGGGCAAATGATATCGTCTCATATCGATCGCATGCCCCTGAATTGAATCAAATCGTATCGTGGCAGACTATCGTGATATCAGCAAATGTTGTATTGCTGTCCAGAGAATTGACATAATATCACATCGGGATGAAACCTGTGATATAGACCACTAATGGCTTCTATTTGCAGCAGCAGTTCCCGGTGTGTTTGATCAGTTTGGGCAAAGAACCAGACGTCATTTTCACAAAACATCCTGATGTTAATAAGTAGCTCCTGATGGGCCGAAATAGGGGGAACTCATAAAAACGTTTTTAGTCTAATAGTAATTCACAATGTGCACCTCATCACTTTAGCCTTTTGTAAAAGTACAGATTATGAACTTTCGAAAACACAATTTAATAACAGTTGAGTTCATAAGGATCCAATCGGCTCATCAAGAAAGAAGCAATCCAATAACACCGGAAATGATGGTTCGCACAACATTTTTGTTCTGATGAACTCGGAATATTTCAACTGTCAGAATTATTCATCAAACCGCCGTCCTCGCTCTGCTTCTCCTGGCTGTTGGTGCCTAATTCCACATGTTGGATCTGGACCTCCGTCCTCCAGAAGATTCAGCCTCTCTATTAATTCAATTAATTCCAAAGGGGCTTATTGGCATGGGAAACATTTGATACACTGCCAAAGCAACACTGAACTAAAAACAAAAATCTTGTCCTCTTTAGGTTACATGGTGGAGAGGACACTGTGTTGTTCAGGCTTTATCTGTTTGGCGACGCCATCCTCCTGGATCCATCCCTTCATATTAAATGTATAATTTTTTGTCAAATGGATTGCCTATGTTGTAATTTCATTATGTTGTTACTCTGTACACACAACATCTATTGCACGTCTGTCTGTCCATCCTGGAAGAAGGATCCCTCCACTGTTGCTCTTCCTGAGGTTTCTTCCCTTTTTTTTTTTTGCGTTAAGTTTTAGTCATCAGATGAGATGGTAGTACAGTAAAGGACAGAGGCTGTTGCATCCTGTACAGAATGTAAAGCCCCCTGAGGCAAATCTGTGATATCGGGTTATACAAATAAAATTTATTTGACAAACCAAAAATGTGCACCTCAGACGCTACTTAGTTCATAAGGTGTACGTTAAATAATCAAAAACTGCAAAAAAATTAAAAATAAAGTTAATTTCATTGCAATAACTGGATTAAACTAGTAATATATGTAGAATAACCATCAAAAGATGAAGACTTGTTGGGTCCACTAGAACGTGTCACGGTACTAACATGCAGATTGTGTTTAATATTATCAATTAAACAAATCAATATTTTACTTTGCTTTATGTATGAAATCTGTCCATTTAGAGAATGAACACAAAACATTTGTGACTGAAATATATTTCTCTAACATAATGTGCCCCTGTGTATTGATGAATTTGTTATTTCACATTCACTGACACAACCTGTTCTCCTGTTAACCAATCACTGTAGAGATAGTGAGTAAACTCATCCAACAACTTCACTATATTGTCATTTTGATTAAAAATCTAAAATTGTACTATTTGTGCTGAAAAGCAGCAAATGTTTAACGAGCCCATTATGATCCTTTTATATTACCTTATGAGAGATTGTTATAAGGTAGCCTATAAGTGCACTAGCACGCAGAGTAAACAGGTCCATTTCATGATATCAGTCACCATCAACGGCACAGCGGTGGAGAGGGTGGACACCTTTAAATACCTGGGTGTCAACATCCATAAGGACTTGACATGGGCCACCCACACCACCGCTGTAGTCAGGAAGGCCCAGCAGAGACTGTACGCTCTGAGGCGACTCAAGACTTTCAGACTGAAACCACAAATCCTCAGGGACTTCTACCGGGGCACCATAGAGAGCCTCCTGACAGGCTGCTTCACCACCTGGTACGGCAACTGCACCAACGTGGACCGTAAGGCGCTGGGAAGGGTGGTGCGCTCGGCTCAACACATCACCGGGTACGAGCTGCCCAGCCTGCAGGAGCTGTACACCCAGCGGTGCCTCAGGAAGTCCCTGAGGGTCATTAAGGACAACACACCCCCACAACAGCCTGTTCTCCCTCCTGAACCTCTGGTAGAAGATACAGGACCCCCAGGACTCACACCAGCACACTGAGGAACAGTTTTTTCCCCCAGGCCATCAGACTTTTAAATAGATAATTCATACGACACCTTCTCACACAATAATATATCTTATACTGTATATGTTCTTAATATATATGTTCTTAATACGCCTGTATATATTCTTATATGCCTTGTACAAAGTATTTCCTTTTATAATTGAAATATAACTTATTATTTTAATGGAGCTTCCCAGCAAAAAGTATTTCACACGATTGTACCCTATAACCGGCGTGACAATAAAACATCTTGAATCTTGGATCTTGAATGTAGCTGAATTGTTCTGTTATTACTTGCAGAGGGAGAGAAGTTGGTGCTGGTCAGTCAGGGAAGAAAGTAACAAGCTGAGATTATGTCTTACCTTATTAATGGCTTTGGATCGAGACACACCAGGGAGACCCACATCGTGCTTGCTTTTCCTCCCCAGAATATCAAACTTCTTCCTGTTGATCTTCACCTCAAAGGGGTTGTTCTTGATCTCAGTGGAGGTCTTGGTTTTGCGGACCTTGTCGGCCAGGCTCTTCTTCATCGGCGTCTTCTTCCCCATCTGTAGTTAACACAGTGGACCGATTGAGCTAACAAACACTGACTCTGTTCATCTGGCTATCTCCACCTCAGAAACTCAATGAGTCTTTTAAGGTTAACATTGACGTATGTGAGTGACTTTAATATACTCATGGAAGCCAAAGTATAAAATGCAATAAAAACGATGCTTATATGACTTTAGACAAACAGTGGAGCAGCTTTATAGCTAGCTAGCTTCACTAGGAGCCGTCAGCAGGATGTAAACACACTGACATGCTTACACATGCTAACACATGCTAACACACAGAGGAAGAGTTTACCTTCTAGCCGCGTCGAGTTATTGAATCCAGGCGGAAGAAAACATGAGACACTACCGCTCTGACAACTCTCTATTTAATAAATAACACTTTAATATTTTACTATCCACGTTGTTTCACTGGTTCTCATCTCCAGCGTGCACCAGTCTGAGGTCAAAGGTGAAGACAAAGAAGCTGACAGGAGCTACTTCCGGTGTGAGATTCCCTCACAGCGCCCCTAGCGGTCACAAGAAACCCCTCCTTCAAATAAGGGCACAGGTTACACAGAAAACAGGTTTAATATGAGGAGTTTACAACAATCGCCAGCACAAATATATGATAACTAATTTTAATAGCTTATCCCACAAGTAAGATCAAACATAACTATAGGTTTTATTATACAAAGCCTATCTGCAGACACTGCATTGCTCAGTAGTGTCAGTCGGTTCACTTTGGTCCAGTATGATATGATGCAGTATCTCCACATTAGAATCACTCACATACAGATGAAGCATAACGAAAAGATAAACAAAAAGCAGTGCCAAAAAAAAGGACAACAGAAAGAAACAAATGAAACATATAATAAAAAAAAGAGAAACACACAGAAGTATGACAATAAATAACTTTGAAGATTCATTGTTTTCATAGCTTTTTTGTTTTGCGAGGAAGAAATCATTGACATATATTGCATGTGCTTCATAAAAATGAAGAAATTAAGCTGTTTTCTTTTTTTTGTGTGTGTAAATTAACATTTGTGAATGTGGAATTTGGCGAGAATTAAAATTAGATTAATAAGGAAAAATACATTACTGACTTTGCCACTGTAATCATAGCAACCTAATATAATATTTCTATAGTAAAATGCAAAATCTGAAAAAATGTTGTCAAATATAAAACTGTTAACATCTTTCCACAGCTCATTTGTAAATTTACAGGACCAAAATAGGTGAGGGCAAGTTTTAGGATGTAATTCGCAGAAAGAACAATTTACATCTATGTCACTCTTTAACTTTTGTAAGAAATGTTTCACTGGATAGAATCTATGGATCAATTTAAATGACACCTTTTTTTACCTTATCAGTTACTTGATGAGCATGATTGCAGTAGCACTGTAAGCATATTAGCATGCTGATGTGAGCATTTAGCTCCAGTACAGCCTCATAGAGCCGCTAACAGGAGACTCAGTAGGCCCAGTGGTCAAAGTAATATCACACCAGGCCATGAAAAACAGGTCAAATAAATAATAGTATATCAAATGTATGGATACAAATATTGTAATGTATTTTATGATACCTTTTTGATGAATTCTAATCCCTGTTTTATTTTCATTTTTCTGTCCTTTATATTTTGAGTCACTTTTGTTTGTTTTATTGAATGTTTTCCTCTGTGTGCCAGTATTACTGTGTGAGTACTGATGATATACATGTACACATTGTGTGTAAAATGTAAAACACATTACTGTATGCATACACATTGCTGGTAATACTTAATCAGTTAATTAAAATTATTTTACTATTTTTGACACCTTTATCATCTACTGAAGCAGAATGATCAATCCTGAACCTGAACAAATACTTCTATTGACTCATATATGATTGATAAAGGAGATGGCTTACAGTATATTTCTACATTATTTGCACTGAGATTTTATATAAATGACTCCAATCACACAATACTGATTTTCAATGTAGTGTGTTTTTTATTCATGGCTGTAAAAGAGGCAGAACCATGAGAAAAGAGAGGTGGAAGTGTTTAGTCTGTAGATGGTGGAATGATGAGACACATTTAGATTGGAAGTAGTTCAGACAGAGAATACAAATCGGCATAGCTGCGAGATAAAAAAAAAACAATCTATGGTTGACTCAAATGAAAACCATGACTACAAAGAGTATTGTTATCAGCACACTAAACCTAACATAAAATATAACTCAAATGAAAAATGTTATTACGGTCATTTAAAGGACAGTACACGCTCTAAGCACTCTACACATGCAGTCCTTCAATTCCTCAGCTTGTATGCATTGATGTAGATTCACCATCTGTTGTGAACAAAGGTGTGTAAAGAGTCTCAGATTTGGTGAAGCGTCCTCTTACGTTTCAGAGTTAGTAAGAAGATGAGGACTAACCCTTCACTAAAACAGGATGAATCAACACAAGTTAGCAATGCATGGACTATTAATGCTCTGCGACGTTAAAGGGGAACTACGTTTTCCAACTTCAGACTTCCAACTACATTTAAAAAAATTTATATCGGTTATTCCTAATGTCTTAGACAGTCCAAAAAATATTAGTAAACATGAACAACTCTCTCCCAAATCCAAAAACCAGAGTGCTAAAACTCAAACTTGTGATGTCATAGGGTATACAGTCTGCAGCCGATTAGAGTGTTGTCAGGCTATTAAATAGGCGTTATCAGTTGCTATAAGCACCATAGATATGGGTCAATAGGAGCTTACTACACCCACTAGTATGTTTTATTATCCATTCACATGGTAGATCACCGAAAGAAGGTATAAAAGAACACAACAGCGACCTCTCGTGACCGTAGTAATTATGACAGGAGCAGAGGTGGAAGTCAGGCGCTGTAGTACAGACATTTTGAAACTCCATGAGCAGTGGAGGTTGTGGACAATGGATGGGACACAAAACACAGGGTTTTCACCCAGGAGATAAGAGTTCACATCCTGTGTGAAACCAACAGTGTGTAGTCTGTGTTTATAGTTATTTTAACACAAAACATTATGTTTTTCTCTAAACTTAACTGTTTTTTTGTTTTTTTTTGCCTAAACCTAAAGAAGTTGTAGTTTTGTTGCCTAAACCTAAAGAAGTCTTTTGTTTGTGTTCAAAACCTGACGTTTCATTCAGTTTTACATGTTAGAACGTGTTACTTTTAAGTTTCACTTTTTCAACAAAGTTGGCGTAGTAGGCCCCTAATGACCCACATCTGTGGTGCTTATACCGACTGATAACGCCTATTTAATGGCCTGTAGTAGGCGTAGTAGGCCCCTAACGACCCACATCTATGGTGCCTATAGCAACTGATAACGCCTATTTCATGGCCTGATAACAGCTGAATCGGGTGATGAATGGGAGGTTGATTTTGTGGACGCACAGAATGTGTCTTCTTTTTTCACACCCAAATGAGCCTTATTCTTGTTGCGAAACAGAAAATGTTCCCATATACTCCGAACATTCCCCCGGGTGCTCTCAGTGTCATCTATAACATCTCTCCCTATTCATCGTCGATGGAGTAGCTCCACACTTTATACCCTAAGACATCAGAAGTCTTGAGTTTTAGCACTCTAGTTTTTGGATTTGGGAAAGAGTTGTTCATGTTTACTAATATTTTTTGGATCATCTTAGACCATATATGAATCAAGAAAATGGGCACAGTTCCCCTTTAAGCACAGCTCATTTTGCACACCGTTGATTACATATCTTAAACAAAAAAAGCTTCTCCAGCGTACATTGTGTCTTTACTGCAACTGGAAACACACAGGTAGTCAATGACTAAGTATTATTTGCTCAGAGTGGAGTTTTACACAGGAAAGTCCAGGGTGACATATCACTGATCATGCAGCTTCATAACAGTGACATTTACATGTTCTGTAACAACTGTATTAATGATAGAACGTGTGAATTCCCAGACAGTGGTTTATAAAAGAGGAGGTTCACAGTGCTATCTCACAGCAAGCAATTATGGCTCAATCTACTTTGTGAGAAAAAGCGCAAAAAAATGACATAATCGAGAATAAAATTTCACACAATATGTAGCATTTCTGTCCGTTTCTGCCTTTCATGGAGACGGAGAGAAATCAAGGGGCAAATGCAAAGCCAGGCTCAAATAATTAGAATAAATGAAAAATTTGTTTATACACATTCCTTCATACTAAAGACTTACAGCCAGCAGCAAATATACTATCAGCAAGAACAATGCTTGCAGACGCTTCCCGGGATGACTCACACTTCGTTGTGATCCACGCTGTTCAAACATTATCATCTGCAGGTTTACAGCACCACAGATTAATCTGTTTTTGAGAAATATCAAACCCAGCTTCCACATCCTATAAATATCTAAAGCACTATACAACATACCTGTAAGTTAAGGCCGTGTTAAATGCATGTGGGGTTTTGAGTTTTTAAAAAAAGTCAACACAGATGGGATTTAGCTTATGGAAGATTTAATGAAAATATTGGATTATGGAGACATTAATATGGACTTTGTATGTATGCATTTTCCATAAATAATCAACTGGAAATATCCCAACTGTTGTTCACCTGGCCTGCTTACATGTAATTCAGCTTCATAGGTAAAATTAGCATTATGCAATTTGTAGTTTTATCCACCAGTTAAATGAGAGTACAAGCTTTTCTTTCTTTCTGCATTCACTGTTTTTAAAAGACACTTTGACATATTTTTGATACAATCCCAATACATTCTAGTGGTTACAATGGTTTAGGTTAAAAAGAAAAAAGAAAAAAAGAGGGCGATAAAACCCTAAAAGCTCACATTAAATGTGTGGGCCTGTAGTAATAGACATGCACCGAAGGCCAGATGGAGTAGACAAGACAGAATGCATCACTCACTCACAACTAAAAAGCTTCTAATAATTAAAAACCTTTATGCAATCGGTCTGCACTGTATACAAAATTGGCACACACTAACGAGGAGAAGAAGGTTAATAAGCCGGCGACAAATGATATCAAAACAACAAAAAAAGCAGAACTGTTTGTAACAGTGGCTTGCTCGAAAGGGTGATAGCAGACGAAAGAAGCGGAAAATGAAAGGAGGCAGAGGCCAGCCTGGAGGACCGATCCGACGTTATCTAGGACTCTGTCTTTTTTTTGTTTTTCTTTAGGAAGGAAGGGGTGCGGAACTTCTTTTTCTTTTTGGAGGGCGACTTGCTGGGAGACTCTTCTCCCTCCTGGTCGCCAGCGTCAGCGGGTTCCTCCCCCTCAGCTGCGTCTGCAACGACGGGGGCGGAGGCGGGGTCTTCGGCAGGAAGTGCTGGGGCGTCGGAGGGGTCGTCGGGTGTTAAATCTGGAAGGGTCTGTCTCAGGGTGGCGGCGTCGCTGTCATCCTTAAAGGTCTGTTCTGGCAAGGACTCTGATGGGAGGAGGAGGAGGAGGAGGAGGAAGAAGAAGAGAGTTATTGATCTCAGAGGACAAACTGATGGATCTGCGCTGCTGAGCTCACGAACCACTGAGGCTAGTACAAATCCACCAACTGGATAAGCTGTTAAATCCACACCATTCCCTACCTTAAAAAAAGCTTTCACTTGTCACTGCATGAGACCACGCAACACATTCTCACTCCCAACTCGTCAAACACCGCCGCTTGGTCACAGCGACCCCTCGACATCAGAGACCGACACACGGGGTACCCCTCTTGCGTTACTTTTGGACAGACCAGGGACGGCGTGTCAATATACGCTCGTTAAATGCATAGAGTCCTTTCAAAATAAATTTTCGTTTTCACAGGGAGTTAGGTTTAGGCAACACAACCACTTAGTTAGGGTTAGGAAATGGTCGTGGTTGACGTTAACGTCACTGACTAGCTACTCACGTGACTCACGACTCACTTGACTGACGACACTAACGACTCACGTGACTCACAGGACACACCGGACTGACGATACTAAAGACTCACAGGAATCACGGGACTGACGATACTAACGACTCACGTGACTCACAGGACTCAAGGGACTGACGATACTAAAGACTCACTGGACTCAAGGGACTGACGATACTAAAGACTCACTGGACTCAAGGGACTGACGATACTAACGACTCACGTGAGTCACGGGACTGACGATACTAACGACTCACGCCAATGACGATACTAAAGACTCACGTGTCTCACGGGACTGACGATACTAACGACTCACGCCACTGACGATACTAAAGACTCACGTGACTCACGGGACTGATGATACTAACGACTCACGCGACTGACGATACTAAAGACTCACGTGACTCACGGGACTGACGGGACTGACGATACTAAAGACTCACAGGACTCACGGGACTGACAATACTAATGACTCACGGGACTCACGGGACTGACAATACTAATGACTCACGGGACTCACGGGACTGACGAAACTAATGACTCACGCAACCGACGATACTAAAGACTCACGTGTCTCACGGGACTGACGAGCCATGTGACTAAAGACTGACGTGACAAAATAAGTCAACGTTACTTTAAGTTTCACACGGGACACGAACACAGGTCTCCTGGTTGAAAGTCGTGGGTTTGTTTGACCCCATCCACCCCCCCTTCCGACCGACCTGAGTGGAATCTCACGCTATTAATACTACGTAACTTGCTCCAGCTGTTGAATAACGCCGAGGGTGGGTTTACAATGGAGTTAGTTGAAAAACCGGTTCGTCACATACTGTTGCTAAAGGGTGCCTCTGTACGTCGGTCTCCGATGCCGAGGGGCGCTTACCAAACAGTATGTGACGAGGTGGGAGTAAGAACGGGTTGGTCCATACAACTCGGCCTCTTTAGTAAAGCCATCTATTAAATTGATTTATTTAAATCTGTTCAAGATGCCGCTAAATATAACAAGAAAACAAAAGCCGAACACGTCCAAACGCAACATTCCCACTAAATTCACAAACACACTCATAAAACAATAGACCTGAACGGACACCTTTCCTCAGATCAACAGCCAAACCCAGATGCACCGTCTCTCTCTTACATAACAGATCAGCATCTCTCACTAGCTTTACTTCTAACCTTTAACTAAAAATAAGTCTTTGCTGTCATTAAATCAGGATTTCATCTTTCTCTCTGACTCTTTTCTTTTATGTTCCTTATTGTGATAGGGCCAAAGTGGTACACAGCGTTTTTTGTTTTACCTTCATTTCAACAGGGAAATCTTAATGAGTGCCGTTCCCTGGCTCATTTGCACCCTGTGTGTACAAACAAACACAAATCAAAGTCCACGACAGAGAAAAAAAAACTATTGCAATGTTTTTCAAAGATTTTAATAACCACACAAGCGACGTTTCGTAAGTCAGGGGAGTTAAATTAATTCAAAACTGGTGCAGCTCTCAAGGAGAAATAAGAGAAATGAAAATTAATGAAAATTAAAATGAGGCTTTTAATCCAGATGCTGGGAGTATAAAACTACCTGAGCTGTTCCCCCTGGTCTTAATAATGAATGCTAGAAGAGTGTCTGTATGTGTCTGGTTTTCAAACATCACAATGAATTCCTCTGTAAATTATTCTTGAAATGACACATCAACTTGCTAATGCTGATTTCGTTTTTTAAATATTTTAATTTTTAAAATAACAATAAGACATAAATCTAGCCTTTGTGTTTGTCCGAGTATGTTATAGTAAGCAATGAAAAAAATGTTAGAACGAAATAACATTTTCCTTATCATACTAGGGCTAACAGCCCTGCAATACCTGGGGCTTGTTAGCTTTAGCAAAATGCATATTTAAGACTGTTTTTACAACTTGAAACATTAAAACGTCAGGAGGATACAAGACCGATTCACAGGGCTAATGATGATAGCGTTTAGGGGTGGGAAAATAAATCGATACAGTAAAGTATCGTGATATTTTTGCGTGGCAATATTGTATCGATACACGGATGTCAAGTATTGACCTGTTATTACCTCCGCCAAGGCCTAAGGCCTAGGAAGGAGGTTATGTTTTCACCAGCGTTGGTTTGTTTGTTGGTTTGTCTGTTAGCAGGATTACTCCAAAAGCCTGCGATGGATTTGAATGACATTTTTTGGAGGGGTGGGGTGTGGCACAATGAACAATCCATTAGATTTTGGTGGCGATCCGAATTATGATCCGGCTTTGGGAATTTTTTTCATAACTCCGCTCAGCCTGTGCATTAACACCACAGGCTTTAAGACATGCGCAGTGTAGCTGATGACGCGTTCATGACACGACGTACATGAAACCTGCCTTGGTGGAGGTCTGCGCTCTCTGAGTGCACTTCTAGTTATATAAACTATTAACCTCTTAACAATCCGCCGGTCGCTGTTCTGTCTTTTAGAAGTTGTAGCGGGCTCAGTCTTAAAGCTAGAGTGAAGATACTGGTATTGTCACGAAGGAGGCTAAATAACGTTCCAAACTTATGCTCAATTTTTTGCGAGGAAAAACTGGCTAGCCATTTACAAAGGGGTCCTTTGACCTCTGACCTCAAGATATGTGAAGGAAAACTCTGTGATGAACAGAGTGAAGACTGGATCTTATTAGATAAAACAGATGTTGACAAACTGTATAATTTGCAGTAGAAAAAATGTAATAAATTGCTATATGTCTTATCGCAGTACTCAACATATCGCAAAATGTTTAAAATCGCAAAAAGGTCGTATCGTGACTTAAAGATCCCATATGGTAAAAAAGTGAGATTTGAGAAAATGATTGAGAAAATGCGATTTTTATTTTATATTATAAAGCAAGTTTAAGTGCTTTATAAATGCTGTTAAACTATCAAAACGCTCAATATATGGAGAAATACACACAGCGCGTATTCAGAAATTGTGCATTTGAAACAAGCAGTTAGGATTTCTGTCCTATTTGTCACAAATATACAATATTTAGACCATTACACGGTTTTAAACATAAACGTTCTAAATGTGTCCCAGTTTATTTCCTGTTGCAGTGGATGTAAATAATATCAGCTGACAGGAAGTAAACTGTTGCCTGGCAACGCAATTCCGTTGAAATGCACTAAAACGGAGTGTTTCAGACAGAGGGTAAATACAGGTATATTCAGGCAGACACTACGAGGAAAATAAAGGTTTTTTTTTTTACATTAAAGCATGCAAACATGTTCTAGTAGAAACACAAAATACAGGTCACCGTGCCCTTATCCTGTTTATAACTTAAATAATAATCAAAATTGAAAAAAAAAATAACAATTTCATTTAGTTTTCTTCACAAAAATGAAGGTCTTGCGACCCCCTGTGAGGGTTCGGGTCCCCCAGGTTGGGAACCAGTGATCTAGTATGTGGACTTTACCATCTTTTAAATGTTTTCCTATCCAGCAACTAGTATTATCATCTGGATGTATGTGCTTTTTGTAAATCCTTTAAAAATACTCCCAGCAAAAAGAGTCAAGAAGCAACAAGAGCTGGTTCTGGATCCAGAAGCTCTGCTGCTTCAGTCGGACCTTTCCAGGGATCAGTGAAGCCAAACGGAATCCAAACCACAGCTTTTAGCTCAGCTACAAGCTCACACAGTGCTGTCAGTTGCAAAACAACTGCAGCTTTGTTCAGTTTTAATGTTGCTCACATGCTACAGAGAAAAACCCCCGTCGTCAAGACCTGAGAAAACACTACTACACACCAGCCTGCATTTCACAACTCTCGTGTCAGAACAGAGATAGGGCCCAACTCACAGACAGATAAAAATGGAGACTCAACAACACCACACAGCCAAAAAGCATTGGACCTCGACCGTCTTTCACACTAAACCAACAGAGAGTCTCAAGCGAAGCCGACAGCAGCAAGTTTGGTTGGAAAGCCACACCCCAAAGAAAACACCGATGTACCTGGTAAAGGACTCGTCTGTAAAAGACAAACAAACATGTTGAAAACATTACCTGATTTCTTCCATGACACAAAAGTGCAATATAACATTGATAAAAGTGCTTAATGTGCAAGAGAGGGTTGGTTAATTTGACAGTGAATCGTTGGCAGGAGGAAAAGAGAGGTTATCTAACGTGAAAAGGTTTGGTGAGCTGTGAGGTTTACTCCAGGAACATCCTCCACTTTTGATTTATCATTCTGGTTAATGGGACTTTAAAGCATATTGCTCATTGGATTGTAAGGAAAATGTATCAAGATAACTTGTTATTTCTTGCCATGGTCATTTTTTTTTTTTTCACTTTTTTCGTGACAAAAGGGAGGAGCTCTGAAATAACCCCCATCAACCCCCAAGAAAGAGATTCAGAGGAGTTCAGAGAACCGAGTTAAAACCGACTGAACAGTCTCAAACCCCGGATAAAAAAGGGGTTAGTTCAGACCACAGAACAGCTCTACTAGTGAAGCCATGCAACGGAAAAACAAGGGTAGGTGATCAAACACAAGGTATGGAGGGTGAGGGTAATTAGGAGGGTGGTGATCAGTACGTACTTACTATGGCAACAGGTACTCTTTTGCATTTCCATCTCCTGATTGTAATCGCAGCCACAAAGAAGGAAAAAGCACAAGTAGAAACAAATGTCTATGCAGGTCAAACCACAGGCACAGTGTTAAATCAAAAAATTAATCAAAATGTGAGAAAAAAAAAAAAAAAGAAGAGAAAAACACCAGAAGAAAATCTTAAAAAGAATGGTCGGGAACCATTCTTAGTAGACCCCAAAAAGATGGAGAATGGAAGTGAATGGGGTAAAGGAGATACTGTACATAGAGACATATGTTATATAACAACATTTCAGATATTAGATTACACCTGCGATCAAAACCACTCATCCCCCTTCTTCCCTCATGCAGAAAACTTGTAATGTATGACTGGAATAATGCCAATTATTGCTTAAATAAAGATTATAACTTTAATTTTTTTAGAGCCAGTTCTGGTATCATCATGCATGATACTGTTCACAGAGGTGTAATCCAATAGTAATAAAGACCAAGAGGGAGAAAAATAAATATAAAAGACCAAAAATAGACGTTTAGAGATGTCTGCTCTGGGGTCCATCAATAAATGTTTTTCAAATATATCATATCTTTATATACAATGTCACTCTTTGGGCATCATGCAAGAACCAGTCGTCCGAACAGATTCGTTCACCAATTTTCTCGTATTTTGAATTTTTATCTTAGGTATGAACTAGGACTGTCAATAGATTCAAATATTTAATCGCAAATTATTCACACATTTCTTTAGCTGTTCAAAATGTATCTTAAAGGGAGGAATTTGTCAAGTATTTAATACTCAAATATGCTGCTTTATGCAAATGTATGTATGTATTTATTATTGAAAATCAATTAACAACACAAAACAATGACAGATATTGTCCAGAAACCCTCACAGGTACTGCATTTAGCATACAAAATATGCTCAAATCATAACATGACAAACTGCAGCCCAACAGGCAACAACAGCTGTCAGTGTGTCAGTGTGCTGACTTGACTATGACTTGCCCCAAACTGCATGTGATTATCATAAAGTGGGCATGTCTGTAAAGGGGAGACTCGTGGGTACCCATAGGACCCATTTACATTCACACATCTTGAGGTCAGAGGTCAAGGGACCCCTTTGACAATAGCCATGCCAGTTTTTCATCGCCAAAATGTAGCGTAAGTTTGGAGCGTTATTTAGCCTCCTTCCCAACAAGCTAGTATGACATGGCATGGCTGGTACCGAACTAAAACTGAGTCCGCTACAACCTTAAAAGTTGCGTTATTATCGCGTTAATTTTGACAGCCCTAGTACGAACACAATTTACGAGTGATCTAGACCTGTCGTAGGAGTCGTGTGCAATTAGTCTGCTGTTATCCAAAACTACGTTTTTCACTAATGGATTATAGATTTCATTACAATGAGAAAAAACAAATAGATAAAAACCTATATAAATTATACCTCATAACTATGTTGACATTATCCTGTTTGGCTCTGCAATTCAAATAATAATATAATTCTAAATGTATTCATATAGCCTAACGATGTCATCATTAATCTAAATTGGCCATTGATGCCATAGTTGCTGGTCACAGGCGGCGGTCATAGTGTTTACGCAGGTCATTTACACCGTTATCTGAAGTTAGGAGCATTTGCAGTATAAGAATAATGTAAGAATAATGTCCTTGCATGAGGCCCCAATGTCCTTTCCAAACTATTTCCTGACATTACCTCTGGAGACTGTGAATTAAAGCCTGTTAAGTTTCCATCTCTCAAAGCGTCGACCTGATTAAAGAATCCAAACCTCTTGGTCTGTTATTACAGGAAGCACAGCACAGCACCTGTAGTAGTATTATTAAAGACCACAACATGAACACACAGGCAGACGGCAGAGCCTCCGTGTTCCCTCCGTAGAACCCTAGAAAAGCCACCAAAAACCCAGCCAGAGGGCGAGAGAGAGAAACCCATGCCGAACCAGGCAGAACCGGGCCGCACCAGTGTGCCAAGTATGTCGGGCCGACCTACCTTCCTCTGCTCGGACCGGGGTGCTGGGTGGCGTGGTGGTGGGTTTCTGGATCTGGGGCTCTTCCTCCTCAGGCTCTGCTAGCTGCTCCACGTCTAAATGAAAACCAGCAGAAATGAAACAGAGACTGTTAAAGGAATATATATCACTAAATAAATGAGCAGTTCAATTATTTGTACGCTACAATTTTGATTGAACCCTCAAAGAATGTGTCAACACAACAAAACACTAAGAAAAGGGAGGACAGGACAGAAACAAATCAGGGAGGAAGCCTTAATCAGGAGAACACTGCTTTCAAACAAATCCCAGTAAAAATCAACCTGAACATATTAACAGAACATCAGTTTTATTGGAAATCAGTCAGAAGCACAGGAGGGAGAGTGGACACCAACAGAGATATATTCAGGACAGGTTAGCAGGAAGAGAGGGAGGACACCATTATTCATGTCCCACACATGGGATGCTCTGATTGGATGACTGAGCACAGCTTCCTCCAAAAAAGGTTAGCACAAGAACACGCCACTGCAAAAGCATTTATAGACAGAGCGCCCTCAAAGAGAGGGGGCGGCTTTAAATCTGAAAAATGAGCTTCTTCACATCCTCTCTACTCAGTTCCTCGTCCAATCAAACTGCATAAAGGTATCTGATCTGCCTGAACTCTGATGCCTTTGGACAAGACATCAGAGAGCGGGGATGGGGGGATGAGGGAGGGGGGGAAAAAAATCAAGCAAAGGCTTCGAAGATTGAACTGTGGGTAGGGAGAATGCTGGCGCGTGGTAAAAAACAGCGGCAGCAGACTCCAAACCCCCAGAAACAGGAGAGGACACAGCAGGCAGGGGGTTCCCACACTCCCAGTGCAGCGGACCAGGGCTGAGCAGGGTGAGGAGGGATTAGCGGAAGGCCGGATTTTTTTTAGGCGTGACTCCACTTCATCTACCTGGAGCCTGATCCGCCTTAGCCGCCTCTACCACCGACGGCTCTTTGCTGAGGGCTCGCAGCACAGCGCAGTGGAACTCCTTGTGTGGGGAATGTGGAGCTGAAACAACCTCTCCCGTGGTGGAAAAAACGTCATCTGTGGAGTCTGCGCCGCCCCGACCGGCTGGCTCAGCCCCGCCGGAGAGGACGAGGGAAGGGGAGCCCTGCTCGGAGGCCGGCGTGACGGGCGTGGCGGTTGTAGGCGGGGCTCTCTGTAAGCTGGGCGAGTCAGTTGCAGACTGCAGAGGTGTGGAGGCGGACGCTTGACCCCTCGGTAGCGGTTCGGGCTCAGGACAGGCTGATCCCTCCCTACTACCGCCTCGTCCCTGCACTGTGAAGTCATGTGTACAGTATGTGTGTGTGTGTGTGTGTGTGTGCGAGATTACAACACCAATCTGAAGTTCACTGGGTTTTTGCATGATCCTGCAGGAAGGTAAATATTCTTTTATTACAAGTATCCTTTAAAAAAAATCTTTTAATTTTATTATTAGCTGCACAAACCTTGAACAGAAAACATATAGTACAACATCAACATGTGTAACAGCTCAGGTGATCTCTACCTAATCCTTGCCTGTATCTATACTTGCTGTGAAGACTGATCTAAGTGACTTTTCTTGAGGGAGGTCGAGGAAGAGTGATTACAGGAGGAGGGAGCTGTGAGTTACACAACACAATTCCCTTTTGTCCGTGCAATCCCATTTTACCAAGACAACTAAGGATTCAGTATGTTTTGTTTCTTTCACATTCTACTGAGATTTATTCGTCAGCCGTTACCTTCAGGTCCCTTCTGTTTCTGCTCCACCTCCTTGCGGTACTCGTCCAGCTCCTGGTCGGTGAGTTTGGTGAAGGGGTTGGGACCCTGCTTGCTGACGATGACCCTGGGCTGGTACTCCTTCTCAATGATGGCCTTGGACGCGGTCACTAGCTCCCCCTACAGGACACACAGAGGGGAAGGCAGGGAGAGATGATGAGTCACTGCAGGTTACACATGGAAGGATTTAATAGATTGAAAACTATAGCTGCAGTATCAAATGATTTGCAGAAAATCTCTCTTGAACTGGATTATCAGATAAGAGGCGGTTTACACACAGAACTATAATTAATGCAGCATGAGCAGAAGTATCAGCCATAGATGAATAAATGTGTCTTCAGGGCACAAGTTAGAGCTAACAGGCCCTTTAGAAACTCAGGAAGCACACGTTATGATGAAAAATAACAGGTTACTTCTTATTATGTTACCAAAGAGCAGGATTGTTCATGTTTCATTTTATACAATAAACACAGCTATTTGAGAGAGAGTTCAAGCCAACTGAGGCACACAGGAAATAGTCAAGGTGAATTCTTGCAGAAATCTCAAAAATGTCAAAAGTTTTTTACACCAAATCACAGCATGGCTTTTTTTCTATGGTGTTCCTCAAGGTCTTGGTGTCTTAATGTGGTATTTTGGAGGGAATATTGATAATTTGTATCAATTCTCGAGTGGTAAAAAATTGTTTTAAATTTAGCACCAAATCTGTGTAACAAATTGTTTCAACACAAAAATTGCTGGGAATGACCATCATATACTTCTATCATAATATTCTAAGCCCTCATACACTTTAATATTTCAATTAACTCATTCATTATTTTTTTAATTCCTGATTTATGACTAGAACACCTTGTCACACAGTGCTGAGCTGCATGTCAAATTAATCTTCAGGTTCCCAGCTTTCAGATGATGTACACCACTTCTATGTGACATCTAATGTTGACCTGCTATCTCCTCCTAAAGACCCCCTGTACTCCCCTAAAAAAGACAAAAATGGGACTATGAAAAAGGGGTGGGGGGGAGTAGAAAAGGTTAAACCAAAAACATATTAGTTTTAACTTCATTTACTCTTTCAAGGACTTATTTTTAAAATTCTGTACCATTCATGCAGCAAACCCCACCATCAGTGGATCTAATAGCTGCCCTCTTTAGTGCCCACTTCAACTTCCAACAACAAGAAAATCTCTCCTGCAGACGGACTCAAGATACACATCGATCTCTCACCTCAAGGACCCAGCTGGCACGAAAAAAACCCCATTAACTTTATCCAAAGTTCTCCGGCTTTAGAGTGCATAATCATGCAGAAAAGACAAGGTGTCATAACGAGAGAAAACGGCCTCATTCTAGCACCATTATTCACTTCATCTATCAGGTGGCTATCTGCAGGCTCAGAGGAATGACTGGAGGATGATGTGGAGTACAGGTGAATAGTATTTGTACCTTTCTAAGTGATTTAGCAGGACTATAGGACCCCTCGGACACATCGAGGCCATCAATAGTGTCTGTACAGTCAGACAGAGGGGCGTCCTGCAATAGTAAACCCAGTGAGGAGGGGGGGCACAACCCAGCTCTTAAACACCAGCACATTCAAATCAGCAGTCTGTCAGGCAGGCAGGAATGTGTGCAGGAACATACCACCTTTCACCCACCCACACACACGCACACACACACAAAGGTGGAAGGACGATATATATATGCAAGTAATCCTCAAGCACACATGACGGTACTACTTTGAGTGACATATTCATGGTCACTGTGAAATGTCGACCTGGCCATGACCAGAATAAGAATACACACTTATAAATCTCTAAAGTTTGGAGACAATACCTCTCAGAAAAGAGGCAGAAAAGTGATTATAAAATAAAATACACAACTGCAGGCTCATCTTTAAGTAGTTAAAAAGCTGTGTGAAATCTTGGTATAAGTGGGGTTAATCATACATTTTCTATTTGTCTTATTAGTCACTTTCCACCTCTGCATACACACATACCATACAGACATACCCAAGCATTGGAAATGCATGCAAAGAGCGGTGGTTCTGGGGCTGTGAGAAGCAGAGCAGGGATGGAGCGAATATCTGAGCTCATGCATTGTAAAGACAAATGATCCACATCAAGGGCCTTTGACATGCTGGGTGACGTTTTAGGTAGCCCCTAAAACCTGTTTAACGCCCTTTAAAAATGATTAGCAGCTCTCTTTTAATTTGTCCTACTCCTCATGGTGTCTGGGTTAAAGGTGCAGTGTGTAGGATCTGGCGGCATCTAGCGGTGAGGTTTCAGATTGCAACCAACTGAAACTTCTGCCGTGTGTCAAGCGTGTCGGAGAGCTACGGTGGCAGACGGGAAATTGCGAAAAGCCCTCTCTAGAGCTAGTGTTTGGTTTGTACGTTCTGAGCTACTGTAGATATAAACGGCTCATTCTAGGGTAATGAAAACACAATTATTCTTATTTTCTGGTGATTTTACACTAAAGAAAACCTACTTATTAATATTATATTCCATTTCTGCCAATAGATCCCCCGAAATGTTACACACTGTTCCTTTAAATGTCCAGGAAGTCATAGAATTGAGCTAATATCTGCCCAAGGGAGGACAAACCATGCAAACTCATACGTCAAATTTTAAGCAATTTTCCATTATTAATTCTCAAAAGAGGATAAAGAGTGCATGCACCATAGGTGCCGGATTAGGGGGACAACAAGACTTTTTGTCCCCCCACTTTCAGGTGTTATGGTAAAAAAAACAAAAAAAACAAAAACGGTAACGCCTGCCAGGTAGAATGTCGGCGAGAATGTCTTGATGGCGTCTAACATGTTGGACTGTCATCCTATCATAATCAACCATTGTGTAGCCTAATTCAAATGAAATCTAAGTGTTCTGACATCCAGCCCGCTACAGTTTCATAATGATCCGGAAATATTTTTCCACTTCTCTTCTTTTGATAGTTTAACAGTATTTATATATCACTTAAACATGCTTTATAATGTAAAAGACATGAAAATCTCACTCTTTACAATATGGGACCTTTAAAATGTACAAAGGGTCCAAGGT